>JACDQD010000078.1:0-97405 GCA_019843655.1 Lethocerus indicus | reverse complement strand
CCCCTAAAGGAAGCTGAAAAATCAAAATTTTTCAGAAATTTCATGTCCCCCAGATTTGCCATATTCGGTCCACAAGTGTACAAAAGTGAGTTACTTGCCCCTAAAGGAGGCTGAAAAATCAAAATTGAAATTTCAAAATGTCCCAGATTTGCCCATATTCACACCACAAGTGTACAAAGTGAGTTACACTTGCCCTAAAAGGAGAGCTGAAAAATCGAAAATTTTCGAAATTTCAAAATGTCCCCAGATTTGCCCATATTCACACCACAAGTGTACAAAAGTGAGTTACACTTGCCCCTAAAGGAAAATCAAAATTTAATTTCAAAATGTCCCCAGAATTTGCCCATATTCAGTCCACAAGTGTACAAAAGTGAGTTACACTTGCCCCTAAAAGGAGCTGAAAAATCAAAATTTTCAAATTTCAAAAATGTCCCCAGATTTGCCCATATTCACACACAAGTGTACAAAAGTGAGTTACACTTGCCCCTAAAAGGAGAGCTGAAAAATCGAAAATTTTCAAGAAATTTCAAAAATGTCCCCAATTTGCCCATATTCGGTCCACAAGTGTACAAAAGTGAGTTACAGTTGCCCCTAAAGGAGAGCTGAAAAATCAAAATTTTCAGAAATTTCAAAAATGTCCCCCAATTGCATATTCACAGTGTACAAAAGTGAGTTACACTTGCCCCTAAAGGAGGAGCTGAAAAATCGAAAATTTTCGAAATTTCAAAAATGTCCCCAGATTTGCCCATATTCAGTCCACAAGTGTAGTGAGTTACACTTGCCCCTAAAAGGAGAGCTGAAAAATCGAAAATTTTCGAAATTTCAAAAATGTCCCCAATTTGCCCATATTCACACCACAAGTTATACAAAAGTGAGTTGCCCCTAAAGGAGAGGCTGAAAAATCGAAAATTTTCGAAATTTCAAAAATGTCCCCCGAATTTGCCCATATTCGGCCCACAAGTGTACAAAAGTGAGTTACACTTGCCCCTAAAAGGAGAGCTGAAAAATCGAAAATTTTCGAAATTTCAAAAATGTCCCCCGAATTTGCCCATATTCGGTCCACAAGTGTACAAAAGTGAGTTACACTTGCCCCTAAAAGGAGAGCTGAAAAATCGAAAATTTTCGAAATTTCAAAAATGTCCCCCGAATTTGCCCATATTCACACCACAAGTGTACAAAAGTGAGTTACACTTGCCCCTAAAAGGAGAGCTGAAAAATCGAAAATTTTCGAAATTTCAAAAATGTCCCCCAAATTTGCCCATATTCACACCACAAGTGTACAAAAGTGAGTTACACTTGCCCCTAAAAGGAGAGCTGAAAAATCGAAAATTTTCGAAATTTCAAAAATGTCCCCCGATTTCGCCCATATTCACACCACAAGTGTACAAAAGTGAGTTACACTTGCCCCTAAAAGGAGAGCTGAAAAATCGAAAATTTTCGAAATTTCAAAAATGTCCCCCGAATTTGCCCATATTCACACCACAAGTGTACAAAAGTGAGTTACACTTGCCCCTAAAAGGAGAGCTGAAAAATCGAAAATTTTCGAAATTTCAAGAAAGTCGCCCGATTTCGCCCATATTCACACCACAAGTGTACAAAAGTGAGTTACACTTGCCCCTAAAAGCTGAAAAATCAAAATTTTCAAATTTCAAAAATGTCCCCCGAATTTGCCCATATTCGGTCCACAAGTGTACAAAAGTGAGTTACACTTGCCCCTAAAAGGAGAGCTGAAAAATCGAAAATTTTCGAAATTTCAAAAATGTCCCCCGAATTTGCCCATATTCGGTCCACAAGTGTACAAAAGTGAGTTACACTTGCCCCTAAAAGGAGAGCTGAAAAATCGAAAATTTTCGAAATTTCAAAAATGTCCCCCGAATTTGCCCATATTCACACCACAAGTGTACAAAAGTGAGTTACACTTGCCCCTAAAAGGAGAGCTGAAAAATCGAAAATTTTCGAAATTTCAAAAATGTCCCCCGAATTTGCCCATATTCGGTCCACAAGTGTACAAAAGTGAGTTACACTTGCCCCTAAAAGGAGAGCTGAAAAATCGAAAATTTTCGAAATTTCAAAAATGTCCCCCGAATTTGCCCATATTCACACCACAAGTGTACAAAAGTGAGTTACACTTTAAAGGAGAGCTGAAAAATCGAAAATTTTCGAAATTTCAAAATGTCCCCAATTTGCCCATATTCGGTCCACAAGTGTACAAAAGTGAGTTACACTTGCCCCTAAAAGGAGAGCTGAAAAATCGAAAATTTTCGAAATTTCAAAAATGTCCCCCGAATTTGCCCATATTCGGTCCACAAGTGTACAAAAGTGAGTTACACTTGCCCCTAAAAGGAGAGCTGAAAAATCGAAAATTTTCGAAATTTCAAAAATGTCCCCCGAATTTGCCCATATTCAGTCCACAAGTGTACAAAAGTGAGTTACACTTGCCCCTAAAGGAGCTGAAAAATCGAAAATTTTCGAAATTTCAAAATGTCCCCAGATTTGCCCATATTCACCACAAAGTGTACAAAAGTGAGTTACACTTGCCCCTAAAAGGAGAGCTGAAAAATCGAAAATTTTCGAAATTTCAAAAATGTCCCCCGAATTTGCCCATATTCAGTCCACAAGTGTACAAAAGTGAGTTACACTTGCCCCTAAAAGGAGAGCTGAAAAATCGAAAATTTTCGAAATTTCAAAAATGTCCCCCGAATTTGCCCATATTCGGTCCACAAGTGTACAAAAGTGAGTTACACTTGCCCCTAAAAGGAGAGCTGAAAAATCGAAAATTTCGAAATTTCAAAAATGTCCCCCGAATTTGCCCATATTCGGTCCACAAGTGTACAAAAGTGAGTTACACTTGCCCCTAAAAGGAGAGCTGAAAAATCGAAAATTTTCAAATTTCAAAATGTCCCCAATTTGCCCATATTCGGTCACAAAGTGTACAAAGTGAGTTACTTGCCCCTAAAAGGAGAGCTGAAAAATCGAAAATTTTCAAATTTCAAAATGTCCCCGATTTGCCCATATTCACACCACAAGTGTACAAAAGTGAGTTACACTTGCCCCTAAAAGGAGAGCTGAAAAATCGAAAATTTTCGAAATTTCAAAAATGTCCCCCGAATTTGCCCATATTCGGTCCACAAGTGTACAAAAGTGAGTTACACTTGCCCCTAAAAGGAGAGCTGAAAAATCGAAAATTTTCGAAATTTCAAAAATGTCCCCCGAATTTGCCCATATTCACACCACAAGTGTACAAAAGTGAGTTACACTTGCCCCTAAAAGGAGAGCTGAAAAATCGAAAATTTTCGAAATTTCAAAAATGTCCCAGATTCCCATATTCAGTCCACAATGTACAAAGTGAGTTACACTTGCCCCTAAAAGGAGCTGAAAATCGAAAATTTTCGAAATTTCAAAATGTCCCCCAATTTGCCCATCACAAGTGTACAAAAGTGAGTTACACTTGCCCCTAAAAGGAGAGCTGAAAAATCGAAAATTTTCGAAATTTCAAAAATGTCCCCCGAATTTGCCCATATTCGGTCCACAAGTGTACAAAAGTGAGTTACAGTTGCCCCTAAAAGGAGAGCTGAAAAATCGAAAATTTTCGAAATTTCAAAAATGTCCCCCGATTTGCCCATATTCACACCACAAGTACAAAAAGTGAGTTACACTTGCCCCTAAAAGGAGATGAAAATCGAAAATTTTCGAAATTTCAAAAATGTCCCCCGAATTTGCCCATATTCACACCACAAGTGTACAAAAGTGAGTTACAGTTGCCCCTAAAAGGAGAGCTGAAAAATCGAAAATTTTCGAAATTTCAAAAATGTCCCCCGAATTTGCCCATATTCACACCACAAGTGTACAAAAGTGAGTTACAGTTGCCCCTAAAAGGAGAGCTGAAAAATCGAAAATTTTCGAAATTTCAAAAATGTCCCCCGAATTTGCCCATATTCGGTCCACAAGTGTACAAAAGTGAGTTACAGTTGCCCCTAAAAGGAGAGCTGAAAAATCGAAAATTTTCGAAATTTCAAAAATGTCCCAGATTTGCCCATATTACAAGTGTACAAAAAGTGAGTTACAGTTGCCCCTAAAGGAGAGCTGAAAAATCGAAAATTTTCAAAATTTCAAAATGTAATTCATATTCCACAAGTGTACAAAGTGAGTTACACTTGCCCTAAAAGGAGAGCTGAAAAATCGAAATTTTCGAAATTTCAAAATGTCCGATTTGCCCATATTCGTCCACAAGTGTAAAAGTGAGTTACACTTGCCAAAGGAGAGCTGAAAAATCAAAATTTAGAAATTTCAAAAATGTCCCCAGATTTGCCCATATTCAGTCCACAAGTGCAAAAGTGAGTTACAGTTGCCCCTAAAAGGAGGCTGAAAATCGAAAATTTTCAGAAATTTCAAAATGTCCCCCAGATTTTATATTCACCACAAGTGTACAAAGTGAGTTACACTTGCCCCTAAAGGAGAGCTGAAAATCGAAAATTTTCGAAATTTCAAAATGTCCCCAGATTTGCCTATTCACCCACACAAGTGTACAAAGTGAGTTACAGTTGCCAAAGGAGGCTGAAAAATCGAAAATTTTCAAATTTCAAAATGTCCCCAGAATTTGCCCATATTCACACACAGTGTACAAAGTGAGTTACACTTGCCCCTAAAAGGAGAGCTGAAAAATCGAAAATTTTCGAAATTTCAAAATGTCCCCAATTTGCCCATATTCACACCACAAGTGTACAAAGTGAGTTACAGTTGCCCCTAAAAGGAGAGCTGAAAAATCGAAAATTTTCAAAATTTCAAAATGTCCCCAGATTTGCCCATATTCACACAAAGTGTACAAAAGTGAGTTACACCCCTAAAAGGAGATGAAAAATCGAAAATTTTCAAAATTTCAAAATGTCCCCAGATTTGCCCATATTCGGTCCACAAGTGTACAAAAGTGAGTTACACTTGCCCCTAAAAGGAGAGCTGAAAAATCAAAATTTTCAGAAATTTCAAAATGTCCAATTTGCCCATATTCACACCACAAGTGTACAAAAGTGAGTTACACTTGCCCCTAAAGGAGGCTGAAAAATCGAAAATTTTCAAAATTTCAAAATGTCCCCCAATTTGCCCATATTCACACCACAAGTGTACAAAGTGAGTTACACTTGCCCCTAAAAGGAGAGCTGAAAAATCGAAAATTTTCGAAATTTCAAAAATGTCCCCAAGATTTGCCTATTGGTCCACAAGTGTACAAAGTGAGTTACACTTGCCCCTAAAGGAGAGCTGAAAAATCAAAATTTTCAAAATTTCAAAATGTCCCCAGATTTGCCCATATTCACCACAAGTGTACAAAAGTGAGTTACACTTGCCCCTAAAGGAGAGCTGAAAAATCGAAAATTTTCAGAAATTTCAAAAATGTCCCCAATTTGCCCATATTCAGTCCCAAGTGTACAAAAGGTGAGTTACTTGCCCCTAAAAAAGAGCTGAAAAATCGAAAATTTTCAGAAATTTCAAAAATGTCCCCAATTTGCCCATATTCAGTCCCAAGTGTACAAAAGGTGAGTTACTTGCCCCTAAAAAAGAGCTGAAAAATCGAAAATTTTCGAAATTTCAAAAATGTCCCCAGATTTGCCCATATTCACACCACAAGTGTACAAAAGTGAGTTACACTTGCCCCTAAAAGGAGCTGAAAAATCGAAAATTTTCAATTTCAAAAATGTCCCAGATTTGCCCATATTCACACACAAGTGTACAAAGTGAGTTACACTTGCCCCTAAAAGGAGAGCTGAAAAATCAAAATTTTCGAAATTTCAAAAATGTCCCCAATTTGCCCATATTCACACCTAGTACAAAGTGAGTTACACTTGCCCTAAAAAGGAAGCTGAAAAATCGAAAATTTTCAAAATTTCAAAATGTCCCCCAGATTTTTATATTCAGGTCCACAAGTGTACAAAAGTGAGTTACACTTGCCCCTGAAAGGAGAGCTGAAAAATCGAAAATTTTCAAAATTTCAAAAATGTCCCCCGAATTTGCCCATATTCGGCCCACAAGTGTACAAAAGTGAGTTACACTTGCCCCTAAAAGGAGAGCTGAAAAATCGAAAATTTTCAAAATTTCAAAAATGTCCCCCGAATTTGCCCATATTCGGCCCACAAGTGTACAAAAGTGAGTTACACTTGCCCCTGAAAGGAGAGCTGAAAAATCGAAAATTTTCAAAATTTCAAAAATGTCCCCCGAATTTGCCCATATTCGGCCCACAAGTGTACAAAAGTGAGTTACACTTGCCCTAAAGAGAGCTGAAAAATCGAAAATTTTCGAATTTCAAAAATGTCCCCAGATTTGTATTCAGTCCACAAGTGTACAAAAGTGAGTTACAGTTGCCCCTAAAAGAGCTGAAAAATCGAAAATTTTCAAAATTTCAAAAATGTCCCAAATTTGCCCATATTCACACCAGTGTACAAAAAGTGATTGCCCTAAGAGAGCTGAAAAATCGAAAATTTTCGAAATTTCAAAAATGTCCCCAGAATTCCCATATTCACCAAGTGTACAAAGTGAGTTACTTGCCCCTAAAGGAGAGCTGAAAATCAAAATTTTCAAAATTTCAAAAAGTCATGATTTCGGTCCACGGAGGTCAGTTTAACCGCCTATTATTTATATCGGTTCAGTTAGTCAGATAGAGTATTTAGAAACAAAATGGGCGTATATCTGCAATATTAAGAGTAAATTTATATTCAGGAAAAGAGCGACAATAGTGGATGGGGAAGTTGGTCGGTTCAGGAGGAAATGTAATTTATAATATTCTCCCTACCGCTCCCGCCCCAACTCTCTCTCTCTCTGTATACATATATATATATATATATATATATATATATATATATATTAGACAATATAGACAAAGTCCGGACTTTATGGTAGAAAATGATTGAGGAATAAACTACAAACGCAGATACATTTTTGGACCACTCTCTCTGTATATATATATATATATATATATATATATATATATATATATATAGCGCTATGAAGACAGGGCCGGCAGCCAGAAACCAGTCCGGCAAAAGACCAAACCTGTAGCCAGAGAGGAGAGAGATTTGCACAAAATTAAAAAATAAAAAAAGTTAAATTAACGATAAAAGTAATATATATATTTTTTTAGTTCGTTTTATACACATCTGATTATATATATATATATATATATATATATATATATATATATATATATATATATATATATATATATATATATATATATATATATAACATATACAACAAGTGTTCTCTAATAAAACACTAGGACGCTTTTTTTTTTCTCTTTTCTTTTCTTCTTTTTTTTTATTTTTAAATATAAAGCCAAATTACTTTCTTTTTTCAGTACAAATGAACCCCGTTTTATAATAGTTAGCGCCAAATCTTAAATATAGAAGAGACACTCTACCCCTCCCCGTATTTACATTTCGTATTTTACAATAACCACAAACAGTAATATAAATCATCATACTTTTTATATTAATTTTTAAACTAAAATTTGTTAGAATTTCTAATTATAAATTTTGGCCATATTTAAACTACCGTCGGACCGATTGGTTTTTTTCAAAGAAATGAAAAAAAAAAATAATGGCACACTTTATTACCGCCATCTTTTTTTCTTTTTTGTTTCCCTGAAAAAATTATATGTATATATACATATTGTATATGTACATGTCTGTATACATATATATATATATATATATATATATATATATATATATATATATCTATTCTCAATAAATTAATGTAAAAACAAGCTCTTGTACACACAATTACACAAATTAAAATTGAAATACAAATTAAAATACAACGAGAATAATGAACCCGGTTATCTCTGTCCAGATAAACATATAAAAAAAAAAATTACGATGCCACGAAGAATCAATACAATTAAAATTGGTTATTTTGAACCGGTTTAAAGTTTCTTCAACTTTTTTTTTTCTTCTCACTTCTTCCTAAACAATCGAAATAGAATATAGAGACTATACAACTAAGTATTCGAGTGACATTCGTTTTTATTTAAGTGACAATAAATTATATATAAATGCCGCAGTTATACATTATTCGATTTACAATATACACTCGCTCGAAAGAAAATATATTTCTTTTTTTTTTTTCTCTTTTTTTAAATTTTCCGGTGACGCGTAATTTTGTCGTAGATTCGTCAAAAGAACGAGGACAATTTTGCCCCGAGTTGTTGGCAACAACTCTTGCAAATTGTTGCCGGACGTACATCAAATTTCTTAACAGAAAAAAAAAGAATATACGTAGTAAAAATAATAGTAGTCAAAACAAAAATAATAATAGTAATAACAATAGTCGATAATATTCACATTCTGTATAGTCTGGTTGTTTTTTTTTTGCTGCGGCAGGTTGGTATTAACTATAATGAAAGGCTCGGGCGTCATATAATTTTGTACAATCGTATTCTTATATTTGTTATTTGTCGCTAACTGAAATATAAACGAAACCAGTATATTATTAACGGTATTGGCTGTAAATTTGACAAAGGGCGCGGAACTAGACGACGACGACGACGACACGTTTCCGTATACCGTCGTTGTGTGCTATTTTTGACACCGACTGTACCTGCGAAAACTCGTCCAGTAAAGTACTACTTCACTCCGAAGTGAATCTTCTGAACTTTACTTTGCTTTGATCTACCGGCAGACCGGTCGAGCCTAAACGCTTAAACGCCTATACAAATATTATGACTAGAGAGTGTGTCGCAACGGTGTCCGAAGCGGAAATTTACGGTCCTGTTCGGGACGTGTAAAAATTCCAGCCAGATATTTTTTTAAATTGGCTCCGGCAATAATTTAATCCTAGGATTAACGGGCAGATCGTCGCCGGCGTCCGGTAAAGAGATTGTTCTTATTCCGTCGACGGAAAAATACGGTTATTTTACAGGGTATTTCGAGTATCGTGTCGAAAGCACGCTTGCAGGGGAGGGGGCGGGAGAGGGTGAGAGGGGAGAGACGGGGGATGAGTAGAAAGGGGGGGAGGAGAAAGGGAAAGGAGGGGGAAAGGGATAGGGAAGGGGGAGATTGAAAGAGGAGGGGGAGAGAGTTTTGGGGGGAGGGAGAGGGGGAGGAGGAGGGGGGGGAGAGGAGAGGGAGAGAGAGGGAGGGAGAGAGGAGAGGGGGAGGGAGAGAGAAAGAGGGGGGGGGGGAGAGAGGAGGGGGAGGAGGGGAGGGACTGAAAGGGGGAGAGGATCCTCCCCAGGGGTTATTGTCAGCCCCATTCTATTTTATATTCATATATATATATATATATATATATATATATATATATATATATTTCTATACAAGACAAGCGTTTATATTAATAAATATAAATTTGAGGCACTTACAGGGACCAGTTACCGATGGCAGGTTTCACTGTCAGACAGAGAGAGATTTTATAACCGCTTCAAGTTTATTTATTTTTTTCAATCCCGAATTATCCTATATATACATTTACAGGCGGGTCTGTTTTTTTAAAAAAAAAAAACTATCCATAACTTGAAGGACAACAACTGTAGGGCGAAGAAACCAAACTGTAACCACCGTTCCGATTAATTCCGCCCCCCGCCACTTCTTCAGAATATTTGCGAATAATAACGATTTGTGCGCTCAGTGACAAATGGCGAAAATAAAAAAAAAAAAAAAAACTGGACAAATAACGTTGTGTGGCAAACGGGGGGCGGGGGACGGACAGAAATACGATACTCGAAATTTATATTACCGATTTTATTATATACTGGCGTTCGGTTAAATTATTTCGCGATTAATTCCGAATAGGGCCGAAATCCAACTGTTATTTAATCCAAATTTGCTTTTTTTTCGCATTTCAAATTTAAATTATCTCAAAACCGAGCGCGGTATAATTTTGGTAATTTATAAAACAGAAGTTGGCCAGCCTGTTTTGTGGAAGAAGGCCAGCTGGTGTAGACGCGCGCTTATTTAAAACAAACCAATATTATTTATTTTAGATTTTTTTTAAACGTTTCATTTCCCTTTTTTTAAATTTCGTTTAAAAATTTAATAAAGAATATAATTTTCTATCCGACAATTATAATATACTTTCTTCGTTAACGACTAAACTAAAAATTAAGTAACTTTGCGATAATTTTACGTCCGCTTTTTCCCGAATAAAATTAAAAATTTAAACTCGGAATGAATACTGGCGAATACGCGGAAATACATTTTTTTAAAAGGTCTTTATCAATTTCTTAAAAAAAAAAATAAAACCGACTTGATGTATTCAACATTTAAGGGTGTTGTACAAACCGTACATACTAATAACATTTATATATATATATATATATATATATATATATATATATATATATATATATAATTACAATTATATTACTTACAGTAATACCGATAATGAAATAGGAAATTTTACAATTATTTGAAAAATATATTTTTCCGGTGAGGCCATTTTTTCTCATACATTGACACCCCTCGTGATACACGGACATTTTCATATTTAAATAAATTTTCGACAAAAATATTACACACCTCGAATACCGTCAAATTGAATACATTTTACAGTACGCTACAATTTTGTAGCGTTAATTTCAGTTTAAACATAAATAATAAGATCATAAACGGCTAAATTGAGAACAAACAAACCTCATTTTCCGTTCGATAATGTTTTACAAACAAACCTGTCTGTTAAATATACAAGTTTTGTTCTCAATACGAAAGACTTGAACATATAATTGATTCTTTACTAAACACAATTCGACAAAGTTTTAAGCCTTCCTTATCAAACAGAGCAGATAGATATATGTGTGTATATATATATATATTTATAAAATGTATTTTTTTTAAATATAAACTATATGTATAATGGACGTAATCTTTTATGGACACACTTTTATGCCATGCATTTAATCTGTCTGATTGTTAAAGTTTCAAAATGTGTAAGATTTACTTATATCACTCGAAATATTAAAATGATGAATTCCGAGGGGCATTTTTGATTATTGAAACGCCAGTATTCAATCCTCCGTCATAATAATTGTTATTTCTTGAAAAAAGAAATTAAAAATTTTGCAATTCTCAGAATCGAAAATACAGTGAAAAATTCGAAAATAAAAATTAAAATGGAAGCACCGACAACAGATTGAATCGAAATACATTTCTTAAAAAATATATAATCTAAAGAGGAACGGGAGGGGCTTCAGACCTCAACAATTTTGACTTGCATACAATCTTGTCATGTGTGTGTGTGTGTATTCGCACGCATATAAACGCATGTGTATTTGTACAAAGGGGATGGACAAACGCACAGTGAAATGCACAATTTTAAACAAGATTCGGTCTCCACATTATTATTCGTACGTATACAATATATAATACTGACGACGTCAATGGAAAAAAAATTGATGACAACTTGACGGATTGTGGTACACACTAAAATTGGAAAGCGGGTTTTAAAACGTTTTCCGATAATATTTTTTAACAGCCTATTATATAAGTGTCGCAATTGGTTTATGTAACTCGAGAAATATTCGCAAACTTCTCAATACATAAAAACTGGTCGAGTCGGTCAGTTTTCAGTCTTTCTTACTCAGTTCGTGTGTTCTGTGTTCGGCGCCGCATGCAAATTTTCGCGTACGAAAATTACTTTTTACCGAAGCCGGGATGAGAATAAAAACAATGTTTTAACGGCAATCGTTCCAAAGAATTTATTCAATCAGACACCGCGTTTAAATGCCAATTAGCGACTATTATCATTGCCCATTCGCCCACTAATTTATATATAAATAATCTCCTTCGTTTGTGTAAAAAAAAAAAAATAAATTGAAACTGTTAAACTCAAACGGCCGTTGGAGAACACAAATTTGAGCTCTAATTGTGTCTGTTTCCCCTTCAATCAAACTTCACGAAATTCTTAACGTATTTAAAATTCCGATACAGTCAATTACGGACAATCTAAAACAAGATGTTGAAATAGAAACGAAAAATTGAAATTATACCATACGCCAATTTTAACGACGATACCCCGACACGACAACTAATTACGTCTATTGATTGTATAATTTTTTACATAAAAATTGTCAGTTCCCGTTCGGCATTTGTGTATCTAAATGCTGGAAGAACAACCGGCTGTAATTAATTAAAATAAAATATTTCGTAAATCTTAAATAACGGAAGTAGTTCCAACAGTAAGTTTTAAAGACTCAAACCGGTTTCGAGAATTTTTAAAACGCAAGTTTCGTAGCGAGCCATCTATTATACCGAAATAAATAGTCTATTTAACTAGCGGCGTTACTACTAGTAATTAGTTAAGCGTTATTTAATTCATAATCGTATAAATATTTCCAATTTGAGGAATTTGCGAATTCAATAATTAATTTTCAGGATTAATTCTGATATTTATTTCAACACGATTCAAAGTTCTTTGTCGTCAACCGACTTATTATATCACATTGGTCCGCAGAACAGTCGTACTCGGTACAACATTTCTCCATAAAATGGAAACGTAATAAAAAAAAAAAAAATCAAAAAAAACCCTGCAGTAATTTATAAAAATCCGAGTGGAGACCCGCTGTTAAGTATTGAGAAGCCGGAACATTTAAATTGTTTTTCACTTTCAATCAATTTACAGACTAATATACATAATATATTTTCCCTGAGCTTTGGATAAGTGGGGGGGGGGGGTTCAGACAGACCAGTTTCTTGTAATTTCATGCATGAATAAATGACACGCACACAAATATATATATATATACATTATAGGGTAGGAAATAATAAAGTGTATGTACTAACAGTGCGACCGGACAGTAGAGGCTGTTACCCCTTCCACCCCTCACTCCACCCCTCCTCCTCCTCCTCCTCCTCCACCTCCTCCTCATCCTCATCCAATAATATCACTATTATTATCATCATTATCACTATTTTCATCGCAGTAATCCGTCACCGTGTATCCTCTTCTCCTCCGTTCTTTCCGCGGCAGTTTTTTTTTCACACGGCGTTTTCGCCATTCCTCTTGATATACGGGGAAAAAAAGTCCTTCGTTCTTCTTGCAGGAATTAAATCGCCTCTACTATCCTCATCTTTTTACTTAAAATAATGTTACTATTTAATAATAATAATAATAAATATTATTATTATTATTATTAATGTTATGTGATAAAAAAAAAAAAAAACACTGCTCAAGTCGGGCACTGCGCGGCTCTTAAACTAGTGCGTGCTCTTTTCCTGAAAAAGAAGAAATGACAAAAACACAAAAAAGAAAAAGAAATTAAAAATCTTCATAGACAAAAACATTTTTCTCAAATTTTTAAATTTTTTTCTAAAAAAAAAAAATTATATGTTGGGCTGCAACATATAAAATGTCAACAATAATATCTGGCCTATATACATTATGTGAACAATAAAAGCTGCGTCGAAATAGCGTTTTTAGGAAAATTTCAATTCAATCTCCGGTTTGACATTTTTGACTGTTCAATCGGTGAACTTATCTTCTAGCTATTTTCAAATTTGGAAACTAAATTGTGTTTTGAAACAGAAAATGTGACGCAAAGTTGACAAATTTTAAAGTTCCAAAAAGTGACATATACATTACAACCCGACAACTCAGTTTATTAGTGGATGTACAGAAAAAATATTTCTACGAATTAGTTTTCGGATTATTTTCAAAATGAAATTCCGACTATATACGCGCGCTTGACTAACTGCAGTTTTTAAATTTATTTAATAAATAAAAATATCCGATTCGACTGAATTCCGGGGGAAAGGGGAAGAAAAACGAAAAAAAAAAGAAATCACGGCTACAGTTAAAATAATTTATACCGCGATACAATTATCAATTCAATTTGGAATAAAAATATCGTCGAAGAAAATAAGATGTACGGAATTAAAAGAATGCTAATACAGTGATACAATTTCGGAAGCCAAAAATTTAAATTGACTATTATAGAAATTGATTCAAAAAAATCTACGGGCATACGGTATATAAATAATAAAACTTGGAGCGAAGAATTAAGAGGAGAATGGCACAATTGATTGAGAATTATTTCTTATAAAAATAATACTTTAATTAATATAATAGTACAAAAAAAAGTAATACCGTACTGTCATTGGTACTAGGGTACCGATCGAAATAGCAAAGCTGGATAACAACAAGTGCAACGGGATGAAAATTAATAATTTAATTCGGTATATCAAAGCTCGGACAACATGTAACCGGAGGTTTTATAACTTTGTCATAAAACTTAATTCAAATTTCAGGTATAGACACACAAAAACGGACTATTAGACGTATTTTACATTGCATCAGAACCGCAGCAGTATTTCACTGTCCACTGCAATTTGTAGAGTTGCACGTTGTATATCATTTTTTTCTCCTCTAACTATAAGACAAAAGGTTTAACAAAACAATTTATCAGCAATTTTAATAAAATTATGTGGCGGGAATTTTTTAATAGTTCATTTTTTTGGCCTGCCCTACTGACCATTTTTATTGCAAAATTTATAATCCAAGTTTTTACAACAAAAACTATAAAATACGCACGAGATATACAATAAAACCGACAATTTACAACCGATCTCTACCCTCCAATTTGAAATCTAATATTTAAACAAAAATACCGCTTGTTTACAGCCGAATGAATCGTTGCCAATATACAATGATAAAACCATAACCAAATGTGTGACACAACATATATAGTCACACAGTCCTTGTTTGTTTTTTTTGTGTTTTTTGTTCGAACTTTTGACTCTCGCAACTTAAATTCTCTAGCAATTGTTGTCACTTTCACACCAGATTTCAACCAAATTCAAAATTTTTAATTTCTGTCCAGTGATATAATACATTTTCTTATCAACTTCTCTCACGCATTTCTGTTATTTCATTAATCGTGCCTAAAGTGTAAAAAAAAAAAAAATATAACCCGCACCATATTTTTGGGACGTTTTTTTTATAATTCATTCACCCCTATTCTCAACCAACTTGTGCAACAGAACAAATCTCTGTCTCGGTCCGTTCGCGCTGAAATAATATCTCAAACTGAATAACGCATCTCTGATTGGCGCTATGCGACACAACAGTCGAATTTAGAGAAATCTTTGAAATTGCATAAATTGTCTGATAATCGGTCCGCGTGTAACAGAGGATTTCGTACAACGCCGAACGTATACACTCCCCAAAATTGTACGGGAGCTGCGAATATGTAATACATTAAACTTGTAATACGTATCGCATGCATGTCCATAAGTGATGCAGACGCGGTATAAACACACAGTCGTCGTCGTCGCAATTTATATGCGATCACAAAAAAGCCAGTATTGTAGAAAGAAGAGTTCACCAACTGAAACCAGTAGTCGGTATCGCAGTCATAGTCATCGTACGACGCCGAATGCCAATAATTATATTATATATTTAAATTTAGTAAAAATTAGAAATAATCCTTCCGACACGTTGAATATATTGTACGAAAGTGACAATGAACGTCTGATGCGCTATTCTCTAGTGATCGTAATTGGATTGAAAACTGTACGTATAATTTTTTCACCGTTTTATTGATACAACTGTAAAAAAAAAATACAACAAGCGACGTCGATATTCAAACGGCACTAACAATGAATAGACAAAAACCCCTTTTTTTATTTTTTCATCAGATGGCCACTTTTTTTTCATGCGTCTGTTAACGACCGTTTGGAATGTCGGAGGACAGTAGGGTTTTTTTGTACAACACTGAATTAGGACGACGGGAATCGAATTCGGTATACGTCTGTACGGCTCGGTTCTGGAGAAACGGTATCCGTTTTAGATCTGTACGTTGGGTGAGGTTGGAAACATGATTGGTTACGAACCTCGAGTGCATGATGCACCGACGGAGTGCGCATTACGCAAATTCACATTTCGGATTTTGTCGATATTCGTCCGTCTGGCGGAACCCTACAAGTTCAAGTCCGTATGTCCAGATCGGTTCGACTATAGTATTATATATTAATAATTTATTATTTAAACTTAGGAGTTTAAACGTAGGAGGAGTGAAGGCTGTCTGTTGAGATTTACTTTGATCCTCCATCTTTTAAGTCGTGTTTAAATCAGGTTCAAATGATTCTGTGGGTTGTGGGAAGCAGATGAGTTGGTTCGGATATACGACGACAATTCATAGCTAACTCGGGGAAACTAAATATAAATTTTAAAAAATATATAGCTATCTATAACGGGTTATGTCCTGTCCTCTATTCTCGGTTATCTAATTCAACAAAGCGGAGATCGGTTGTAAATTTTCAATCGGATATTGTGTTAGATATTTCCCGTGCAAAATGTTTTCTCCCGCTGATTATCCGATAAGCGGCAGACCGTGCGACAATTCGGCAGTGTGCCGACAAAACTTTGCCCGTGTTACAAAACTGCCAATCTATTATTTTATAACGTTATTTAACTATTAATGTTATCGGCCCAATTAAACGTTATATAGCGATGAAAAATTTCAAAATCCTTTTCATTTCGAAGTCTCCAACTGTGTTCGGTCGAGTTAAATGAAAAACAGAAATTTTCAGACGCGTCAAATTCAATTTTATTTGTATGTCAAGGGGTTTAAAGGCGTATTTTTCCTTTTGAAAACTATGAAAAGGACCTTTAAAGGGAAAAGGTTGTTGCATTCTGTACAAGTTTCCGAAACATAATTCAATTAACTGCCAATATCGAAACGGGGCCATAATTGCAATGTTTCTATCTACGACGGCGAGACATATTTTGAACTTTTATTTATATAGCAATCGCTCCTGCCAATACGAAGATGATAATAATAATAATAATTGTGTACGGTGATAACAACTTACTTAGTGGTACTGTGTGATGTACGTCGCCGGGAATAGTCCTTTCCTCGTTCCAATCTCACCGTGCCACCAGTGTTGGTCAGATCTGTCGGTGACCGTGATCACGTCTCCCCTTCTGAAACCGAGCTCGCCGGCCTCCTGCGGCGTGAAGTCGTACAGCGCTTGGACCAGGTACTGCAATTAGACGAACCAACGCTATTAGCGTTTTAAAAAAACAACACTCGGCCGTTTTAATATTGTCCACCGCGATCGAACGGGCAGAAATAACGAACAAGAGGTTTGTAGATGGGAGGAGATACTTAAGTGTCGCTGTCGGATATCGTATATATTGTGCACAAAGTGATCACTCGCGGAAGATTGAGTTTATTTACAAATGAAACCTTCTCCGCTTATTTTCCCATTACAACTGGTGCCAGTATTAGAACGATCGAATATGATAACCGGGGACCGGATATTCGGTCGAAATGTGTATAATTTCCAGGAATTTTATTTTTTCTCTACTCTACACACACGAAACACAAAGTTATGTTCTTTTCGTGATCACGAAGTGAGCCGATATATCTCCTGTCCCCATTTATTGGCTGGTGTTATTTACAATCTACTATAAAATTGGTGGCAAATGTCGGGTTTTTCGGTGATTCCGAAAATTCGAAGAACCTGGGCCAAATAGTCGTTACAAACTCATAACTGCTGATCGAGATCTGCTGGGTTGGGTCAATTATTCGAATATTCGACTAAGAAGCGGCTATTAGCAGCATCCACTCCGCTCTCGACTGAACTAGGCTATGCCGACTAAAACTTATCGGTCTTTGTCAATTTTTAAAAAAAAAGTTAATAATACTAAACCAGCCGTCATCGAGGTCTTTTATCTGATAATTTCAAAATGTTTTTCAATTACTTCAATTTGGATTTGGCGTATTCTTCATTCAATACTACCTTTTAGACTTCAATTTTTCCTGTGTCAATTGTTATCATTAATGTAAACACTCGGCAACTTTAGTGTCGGTTGCTTATCGTATGGGTTTCTTCAGGGATTCTATCTTTTTCGGTATTAATGTTTTTAACATTTTAAATAAACAAAAAAAAAAAAAAAATACGCCTCTCGTGTAATAACGAAGGCCGGATAATATATCTATACCAACGATATTTGCCAAATGATAGAAATGAGCGGTGCCGTTATTAAATAATTCAGGATTGATAGGACACCGTGAGATGGGAAAATGCCGCGAAATGTGTCCGTTCACGTTGTACAGCGTAGAGAGCTCAATCGCTCACCTGTTGTATTCAGTTCGGTCGACCAACGGTTTGGCCGTTTTAGAAAAATGCAAAACGAACCAAATATTATATACAAGAAGAAGATATACAGACGGAGTAGAGTAGAGAAGAGATCGCTATAGATAGTATAACGGTAATCTCACCTCTTCGGGGACCATATCCCTCAGTTTGACGTCCTGCGACCTCGAAACCGAAGCCGTCCTATGGTATTCGACCAATTCGTTGAGACTGTTGAATTTGACCACCCACAGAAAGAATTTTCCTTGGGCGTCCCGTAAAACTTTGAAATGTTGAACACCGTCGGAGCATCTGTTTCGAACAAGATATTAAAACGTCGTTAATATTATTACGAGGATATAAATTGTATTATTGCGCCCAATGACGCCAACTAACTATTATTTAGTGGCTCTATTAAGAGAGAAGGTTCAGTGTCACGACTGAAGGTATCTTTTATTTTTATTTGTACAATCAATTATAGCTAATAGATTGATAAAGGAAACCATCCAGTGACGGCACTTTTCACGGCGCGTGAAATAGTTTACGGCTTTCGTAGAGGAATTGAGGAGAGGGAGTGAACAGGGAGCGGATCGGGATGAGGGAGGGGGGGGGGAGTGGAACTTCAGGAACCGGGATTTTGCGACTTGGTCGACTGTCCGGGGGTATGTTGAGGTCATTGTGGATTGTGCGGTTTAGAAACATACCCTTAGAGCATTAAGGACGGTGGTGAAGGACTTTTGACTGGAATCTCTGGATTCGGGCGACGCGGTGATTTCTTGGCGGAACCCCACAACGGCTCTATTCCGTAAGTTCGTTTCGGTTTTAATACGGATTCGTATATCGTCAGTTTGTTGTCTATCGTAAGTTTTGATGTCCTTTTCAAAAGTGGTCTCGGCAGTACAAATTTACGATTTAGATCTTTTATGGGGGTTCCACGTGAGTCTTTTATCTACGTAGAGCCCGAGGTAGCGTAAATTTTCCCCCGAAACTGAAATTGTCGAGGTTTACAACTTTTAAAGTGGAAATTGAAATTTTTATAACTGGCTCGAAAATTGGCTCGGTGTAGAAATAGCGGGCTGGATTGAGACTGTCACTAAATTTGGGAAATGATTTTTTTTTAACTGAACCTTCTTTTGAAATTGTTTGAAAATCAGAAGGTATATTATTCGATAAATTATAATTCTTTACTAAGACTTCATATCACATATTTTCTTAATCTAATATTAACTTTGTAGCCTTTGATGTTTCCTTACATTCCTTGTGTTAAACTTTATTAATGCAATATAAAAAAAACTTGACGAGTTTCACTTCGGTTGCCCCGTGTGGGTTTCTTTTCTATAACACAGGACGACGAAACAATCTGACTGTTGGATAAAACAAAAAATATTCCATATTATCTCCGCGTCCCGTTCAACTATTAACAAAAAGGCTTTGCGAAAATTCAATTTAAATGGCCGTCGCTTAAATGAAAATTAGAAAAGAAGGACAGGAACCACTGGCTAGCTCGGGCAATTGCGGTCGATGAAATATCGCTTTTCAGATATCTAATAAAAATTGTGAGACGACTACAAAAGAATTGCAAACAGGACGCAAAGGGGAACTGTACAATATCTGTTCCTGCTAATCAGTTATTTACAAATCTGTTATTGGATCCAAAATAACGGGAGTAATTGTAATTTTATATATAGCCAGAATGAACTAAACTCTCACCTCTGGCGGGTGTCTTCTTCTAGCGGATATTTCGAAACAGAATTGTAAATTTCCCGTCTCGTTATACATTATAGGCGGGGAGAAGTTATCAAAAATGCATTAAAATTGATTTTCAATTTTAAACCAATTTCTGTTTAAAAATTCAAGTTTTTTCAACATTAATATTCATCCAACATAAATCATTCATCTAATACAATCCAGTCAGTTCTAGTTCTACACAGAGGGGGCAAAAGTGTAGTTTTATAATGCAAATCCGATGACATAAAAAAGCAGGCTAATAATAAATGACAACTCATAAAATACACATATATATATATATATATATATATATATATATATATATATATAAACACACATTCTCAACATCCGTCCAGACATATATATAAATGCATACATGCATATACAAATATTAAATTTGTATGAGAGATAAAGAGTCAAGTAAATATGTACCACAAAACTGACTTAAACGTAATGATAATATTAATAACCATTATTAACAATTAAACGGACTCGTAAAAAATTAATTTTTAATTACCAGTTATAATATTGTATAATATATATATATTTTTTTAAACTTTCCTACCGATATTTCGCTTTTTATCTCTGTCTCTTCTGTTTCAAAGAGAACTCCGCTGAACATTCCGTTCGGGGCTCAAGAAAGAGTATTAAATCGTACGGAATTTAATGAAATTTTCATTCGAAATAATGGGCGAAAAACTCTCGATACCGTTGTAAGCGTATATAATAGGCAGAATTTCTTATTGCGCGCAATATCACAATTTATCGTATTCGAAAGCATATTTTTTTTTTATATCCCGATCGTAGCACTAGAAACCCAATATGTCCAAAGTTTAACAGATATATCGATAACAATAAATGTTGTTATTGGACGGCGGTAAGCCGGTTGGTTATTTTCATTCTTGTTTTTCACAGCGCAATTAGATGATCTGTTATGTCCTTCAATCAAGCCGTTTAATTAGCCGTCAATTTTAAATCGGAAAATAACCCGAAGGAATTCAAATGATTCCACAATATCAAAATTCAATACTCGTTTCTACAAAACATTTGTTAAAAAATAAAACAACCCCGGATGAACGACTTACAAAAACTAATAGAGTGATATAGAAATTAAATTAAAAAAAAAAAAAAATCTATATTCCCCATATATGATTTTATAACGGAATATCGGATTGTGTTAATAACTTAAATATAACCGATAATCGTAACGGAAACGTATAATTATACCGCGGTGGTATTCGGTGCAACGATATACCTAAGAGCTCTTCGACACTATTCAAAATTAAAAGCGATAACAAAGTAAAAATGAATCTGAAAATACGTTAATATATTATGTCCCACTAAACCGCATATTATGTATTTTGTAAAAATAATAATATTTTTCCGTATCGAACGGATGCAAAAATTAAATATGGGTCAAAAATGAATTGACAAAGTCCAGAAAAAAAAGCGCACAACAGTGATAGCCAGATTGCGCTACATAAATACTGAAGGAAAAGTACAATATTTACATTTATTATTGGTGCATTACAACTAATAATAATATAATGCGTTATCGTGACGTTACTACTATATTTCTTACTGTCCTGATTACACATTCATTAAGTGCTGAATGTATTTCGCTGTCGGTGTGTATTTGTCAATAATAAACGGAACAAAAATATCTAAATACTCTAAAAAACGTATATCTTATATACGGCATCAAATGTGATTGTATTCATATTCGGTTCATGTTAAAACTGGAAATTAACAAAAAATACTAGGGATGAAACTGATGCGTATCAGAACAAAATTAATCTCAAAATTTTTTTTTTTTCGGGCCAAAAATAGTGTTAAAATATACAATATTATATTGACGATTGAGTGATAAATCCAGTCACAATTTAGTACACACTGGGCATTATGGCATTAACATTTTTTATATATATATAAAACAGCTACAATTATGAATTGTTATTATGCTGAAAAGGTGATATATATATATATATATATATATATATATATATATATATATCAAGTTGCGCTTAACTCTTTACTCTACGGAACAAACCGTTATATGAAATTTATTCGTAGGGAAAATAAATACAACTAATATTAGCCAACTCCCTCCTCCAACTCTGTAAGTCTAGACAAAAACAAATTCTGTTTTCAAAAAATTACTGAAAAAATAAAATAAAAAAAACTCACTTTACAGAAAGTGAAAAATCACCGGGCGAACTTTCGCTTACTCTGATCAAAAACGATCCGTCAAGTTTATTTTGCAAAAGTTTTTCGGCGTCAGCTCTCGTTATTCTTCCGTAGTACCAACTGTAAAAATAAATAAATAAATATAAAAAAACAGTTCTTTATTTATGCAAGAGAAGAAGTTGTAAACATGTCTTTTTTTTTTCTTTTTTTTTTTTAAACCGACGGTAATGTTACTCTATCATCTATCGTTTCGTTTAACAAAAGTATAAAGTTATCACACTTTTTACGCTTTGTAAAAAAAAAAAAAAGTAAAACAAACTGAAAATTTTATTACCGCCAAGTTTGGATCCATTTTCGTTCCATCCTAACGCTAACATGCACAATGATGCAGTGACAATATAAATAAATACATGAGTATATATATATATATATATATATATATATATATATATATATAAAGAAATGGCTGCAATTGTTATTTAGTTATTTAATTCAGAATAACAGAAAACACTAAATGAATTTGAAGTGAAAAACCGACAATAAAGAATGGTAAACGCTATTACGCTTTGCACTTTGCGCTGTGCCGGAAAAAAAATAAAACCAAAAATTTGAATCCGGACCAAGTTTGTTTTAAATCTCTTCAAGATTTCCGATAAGGGCACAGTAAAATTTGTTCGTTGAACGAAATTCTGTTTCAGTCATTCGTTTTTTTTGTTTTTTTTATTATACCGTTTCGACACGAAATGAGAAATGAAGACGGAACGAAATGCTGAAATGAAATACTCTTAAACCGAAAAAAAAAATAAAAAATTTACGATAGCGCATGATTAATTTCTATATCTCCGTTTTGTACCGAAGCTAAGTTGTTCTCTTCTCTATTACGTGCGGAGAATTATGAGTCGTTCTAATAGTTTTATACCGAACCGAGTCAGCCACAAAAAAAACCAATATGTAGTCGCTAATAAAAACAGATAATGAGCGTTTTAAAAAAAAAAAACATCCAACTCGATTATATAAATTAATTTCTACTTCGAACATACAATTCATTTCTTCATACTCAATTTAAAACATTCAAATTCGCAAATAAAAAAGAGAAAAAAAGCACGATAGTTAAAAAAATACATCATCAAGTTTTATGCATAGTTATGTGTACAGATATCGTATTGTATGTGGCTAATCTTCAAATAGATCACGTGTAAAAAATGTAACTATAATAAACATGAAAGTACAGTACGAATATTCTTTGCTATATGACACGAGATTTCTCCTTTTTTTGTCTCTTTTCTATTTTTTTTTTAAAGTAAAATAAATAATTCGCCGACTACACACAATCGGACACAACACTGAAACAGTTGATCATTCTCGTATGCACAACAACAACAACAACAACAACAACAATGTTCAAACATAATTTTAATACGGGGTGGTAAAATTGGACGATGGCGGGCGGAACTCGATTAAATTTCGGTCGAGTATCAAATCGTTTTTTGCACAAAACTTTACAGCGATACGGGGCACTGTTGGGAGTATTATCCGCGGAGAAGTAACGGGCGCTAACAAATATAAAATGATAATAAGCGAGTATTTTAATGCGTTACTTAATACAAACAGTGAATTGTTATCGTAACGCAATTTGTAATTTTAATATATAACATTCCGAGATTGTTTTTTTTTTTTTTTTGAAATTCTCGGTAGTTGTCACGCGCCGTTTAAATAGTCGTTAACTTGCAAACTGATTGACGGAATCGTCTCTCATTTTCGGTACTGTTATAGTTTTTGTAGTTGCGGAAATCGCGCGCGACATACAAACCGTCGTATTATTGAGTTCTTGTCGGGGCTTATCTCGACCGAAAATCTACGAGGAAGACGGATAGAGGCCGTAGAGGTGCCGGACTTAACTCCTCTGGACTTTTTTGCCTGCGCTTACACTAAAGGACCGTCGTTTATCGACACGAAAGCCGCCCACAGTGGGCCGAACTTCCAATGAATCCATCCTACATATTCATGCGCAAATATCCAACCGAACACATCGTTTCCGTCTATGGGTGTTAACAGATTGAGGACGGGGCTCTGCGCGTTCGACACGCCCTTAAAGACATTTTCGAACGCTCTGAAAACATGCTCGGCATGTAACAGGAAGCGGCGGATACGCAGATTACTAATTTGCATTTAGTATTTTTAAATAATACTAAATATATATATAGTTTATATACTGTTTATTGTATAAGATTTAATTTTTTTTTTTTAGCCTTATATTTATGTACGTTTTGTAAGTAATAGCGATTTCGTTTCTTCGGAAATAATTTACCGGAACGGAAAAAAATTTATCGCCAAATATACGCCGCAATTTCTTTGTAACGATTTTGTACCGTAAATTCTTTCGAAAGGTTCCAGATTAGGAAAACCTTTATCCGCGTATTTGTCCATTCTTCAATTGTAGACTCATCGAATCTTCACTTTCGCGCTTCAAATTTTTTCTCCGTCCAATCGCGCATCGCTCAATTTGAGAATATCGCTGGCGCTATCGCCGGAATTCCATTTTCGTCGCAAGTGTCGTTCGATCGATCGGACAATAAATCGTCATACCCCCGCGAATTCACTTTGAGTTTCGCTCGCTACATCGCCGCTTATAGGGGGGCCAATTCAAAATCAATTTTCGTTATCGACTATCGGTAACGGATAGATTGACGAATATAGACGATACTCGAAAAACTGTCACGTTACGAATTTAAAACACAAAGTAATGAAATTCTAAAGTGTAGACTAATAAAACAGTTTATAAGATCGGCACTGGCTATAATGATGCGAGAGGCTTTGTTTTACAATAGTAACGTAACGGAAACTTTTGTCTTTTTTTGAATAAAAAAAAAAAAGACACGAAAACGAGATATATCCGCAACGTGTTAACAACGGTGATATATATATATATCTTCGAGTCGGACTTTAAGCTAAACTTTCTGCCAAAATGAGGGACGACTCCGCCGATCAGTTTGCAAGTTATGGACTGTTAAACGGCGGATACATTTTTGTACACTGTTGTGTAGATGTTAGCGAAATTTATAAACGAACGGGGGACCTTTTTAAAAAAAAAAAATAAATAGCGGTCGATTATCAATATTTACGGGGCGTACAACGATAATAAATTTTTGTTGCGGAGAGACGGCATCGGTGAACTTGTTTGAAAAGTGAAAAAAAAAGGATTCTACTCCGGTAAAAGTGGAGTGGGCGTGTGCGTGTAAACAACGCCTCTATATATAAAATGGACCTAACGATTCGGTTATCCGATATCCGCGTTAACGGAGAGAGAGCTAATTTTGGAATCGTGGGGGAGGGACGGATCGCGCTTTTTCCCTTTTTTTCGCTTTCGCGACGGCTCAACTCCTCGTCGTCGTCGTCGCACTTTCGGGCGTGGTCGAAAATCCGACCGTTGTTCGGAGGGCGCGATTCTAAATTTAAAACGGGCCGAGGGGGGGGGTGGTGGGAAAAGAGAGAAAAAGAGAGAGAGAGTTGTTGATGAAAAAATATTGTACATGAAAAAACTCACTCGTGGTTCTTCATTTCGATATAGTTGCTCGGTATCAGACCTTCTTTGCCGTCCAATTCGGCCCTGTACCAATTCATGTCGTCTTCCATATTTAAAATCTGTTTTGGGGGGGAAAAAAAAACAACACAATAAAGAATAGAGAAAATAATAGAAAAATAATAATTATTAGAATTGTTGGGGTGGGAGGAGGAAGGAAGGAGATTTGGTGGGGAGGAGGAGGAGGTTTTATTTTTAACGCTGTAGGAGGAGCTTGACGCGAAAAAGAGGTCGGACGGGGGAGGGGTGGTTGAGGGGCGGGGGAGGAAAATAATTAATTATATATAAATATTTAGGGAATTGAAGGGAATTGAGGGCGGGCCCCAGAGGGAGATATCTTCGGGAGGGGGGGAGGAGGGTGGGGGGGGGGGCTTACCTTCAAAACTTGATTCTTCCTGAAGCTGAGCTCGTCTTCGGCCGTAGCGTTGAAATCGTGTTTGGCCGTCGCTTCCATACTCCGGAGTTGTTGGGAAGAGCACAATAATAGAGAAAGGCGTTAATAAATAGCGCCGAGAGAGAGAGAGATATAGAGAAGGGCGGTGGGTGGAGGCTGGCCCACGGGGTGGGGGGGGGAAGGGGCGTCCAAACGTTCGGCCGGCGATCGGACCCGTCCCCTTTTTTTTGTCCTTTGTGTCGGCGTCGGCTTCGATTCTCCCCGAAACAAGACCGTAAAACTTCGACGAAACAAACCCTTAATAGAGGCTCCGGCTCCAAATAACGGCCGAGACAGATACACGATCACTAATCTAACCAAAAGGCGGTGGGGGGGGGAGGCCCAGGGCTACCTCGATCCGAGCGCCACCTGCCGCCACCGACGCCCAACAACTATCATCATCTCCTCCTCATAATCCGCCATTACTATATATATATATATATAAAACGATATTATACTCGATATTATATTTATTTACCGTAATAAATTAAAATTTATTCCGCTAAATTATAATACCGTCGCCCCAATATTTATAAAGCCCATAAATTCCCCCCCCCCCAACAGAAATTTTTCGGTCACCCGTCGGCCGCGTTCCAAAAATTAACATTCTCTCCAAAATCCGCTCTCCGCTCTATATTTACCGACAGATAGAATTAAAAAAAACCTGCCGCCCATTTTCTATACACTATACTGTTACAATTCGACGAATGAACGAAACAATTCTCTCTCGGGTTATCGCCCAATTCGCCGAAAACATAGAGGAGAGTTCATCGATACAGATCGTTGACGAGAACCGTTCCAAGATCAACGGGGTCCATAATTTAACCCCGAAAATGTATAACGGCGGCCAGTAGTGCCGTTGTGTATTCAATGCTTGATTTAAATAGAAAATCCGATAAATTTCCACCACCGCCACCACCCTCGGAAATAATATTTTTTTTCGTCACACGTCGGCCGCGTTCCAAAAATTAACATTTTCTCCAAAATCCGCTCTCCGCTCTATATTTACCGACAGATAGAATTAAAAAAAAAAACCTGCCGCCTATTTTCTATACACTATACAATATATTGTTACAATTCGACGAATGAACGAAACAATTCTCTCTCGGGTTATCGCCCAATTCACCGAAAACATAGAGGAGAGTTCATCGATACAGATCGTTGACGAGAACCGTTCCAAGATCAACGGGGTCCATAATACCCCCGAAAAAGGTATAACGGCGGCCCCAGTAGTGCCGTTGTGTATTCAATGCTTGATTTAAATAGAAAATCCGATAAATTTCCACCACCGCCCCCACCCTCGGAAATAATATTTTTTTTCGTCACACGTCGGCCGCGTTCCAAAAATTAACATTTTCTCCAAAATCCGCTCTCCGCTCTATATTTACCGACAGATAGAATTAAAAAAAAAAACCTGCCGCCTATTTTCTATACACTATACAATATATTGTTACAATTCGACGAATGAACGAAACAATTCTCTCTCGGGTTATCGCCCAATTCACCGAAAACATAGAGGAGAGTTCATCGATACAGATCGTTGACGAGAACCGTTCCAAGATCAACGGGGTCCATAATTTAACCCCCGAAAAAGGTATAACGGCGGCCAGTAGTGCCGTTGTGTATTCAATGCTTGATTTAAATAGAAAATCCGATAAATTTCCACCACCGCCCCCACCCTCGGAAATAATATTTTTTTTCGTCACCCGTTGGCGGCACTGCGGCCCGTTTTGAAATCACGGGGCGCGAAATCGAAAAATTTTTATTTTCTCCAAAATCGACACGTAAATCCGCTCTCCGTTCCAATTTTCGGACCGGATACGCCGTTTAAAAGTCGATAACTTGCAAACTGAATTGACGGAATTGTTGGTCTCTCATTTTCGGTACAGTCATACAAGTGTTGTAGTCCAATACAACCGTTGTTGTATATGGGGCTTAGCTCGACGAAAAGATCTACCGGGAAGATGGATAAAAGGCCGTAGAGTATCCGCCGGGCGTTGGCCACACTTAAATTGGATGAACTTAGAGAATCCATCCTTTGCATATTCGTGTGCAAATATATTCCAACAGTAGTTGGGCGGCATCGTTTCTGTCTGTAATTTTAATAACGGTGACAATTTCCAACACCTACAGCTGTGTGATATCTTCAAGTTGGACTTTAAGCTACAGTTTCATCAAAAAAAAAAAGGGTACAACTCTGTCAATTAGTTTGCAAGTTATCGACTGTCAAACGGTGGATACATTTTTTTGGACCACTCCGTTCGCAACAAACAATATCGATATATACTGGGGCGAATCGATATATACCGGGGCGAATCGATATATCGAAATCGTTCGGCCGTCTTCGTTTTCACACCGCGGACAGCCGAAAGAGGGTATGAGAGATGTGAAAAAAAAGAGAAAAAACCCGCCTAATTTGGTAAAAATAAAAAAAAAAGCACAACCCGTCGCTTTAAAGAGGTAGGCGATGTGAAAAAAGAAAAAAAAAATAACCCGAAGCGCGTGAAAACAAAGACGGATGAACGAGTTCGATATATCGATTCACCCCAGTATATATCGATTACACCTCGGGGGGGCTATTTCTTTTAAAAAGCGGCTATTTATTTAATTTAAAACTTCGGATTAATAAAATAACAAACCGAAATATGTCCCATTATTATTTTTTATTGGCCCTTCTCGCCGTCCCTTCGAAGCCTTTCAACACAACTGCTGTCGGGGAGGAATTTCAAAATTTTTCTAAAATCATCAAAACGCCCCCTTCCCTTTTTTTTCCACCCCCTTTCGGTAAAATAGCTGCAGATGTTCAGAGGGAACAACCCTTGAAAAAAAAAAAAATTTTTTTTTTTCTTTGCCAACATAGAGATATTGGGCCGGAATACGAACGGAACTATTATCGATATACGGGCGAAGAAATATTAATTTATTAAATCGGACATTTACCGACCTGTAGATTTGTTTTTTTTTGTCTCCCTTTCGAAGGTGATTTACGAACAGACAGAGCTGTCTGTTCAAGAAGATCTCCACGGAACCCGCTGACCGTTCGGAATACCGTCATCATACCATCCATACCATTTTTTTTGTTTTTTTTGTTTACAACTGTAAAATTATACAACAATCGACATTGATATAGGCACTAGCTACAATCCCTTTTTTAATTATTTTATTTAATTTAAACATTTAGGTCGCTTTCCGCGAATCATCCGAACTCATTCGATAAGAGTAGCGTTCCGTCAATAAATTTCTACTCGTTAGTAATGTTGAGTTTTAAGCTCGAGAAATTAGTCAAAATGGGAAGATTTTATATATATATATATATATATATATATATATATATATAAAACAAAAAATGCACAAATAACGCAACAAATATAAATTGTTCTTTTTTTTCTCGAGTGATTTATTGACAGAGGTACGAACTTGTGTAAATACATTCTTACCTTACGTTTCGCTAATTATTATAAAGGCAATTGGTATATTCGCTATAATCATATTATAATTAATCAATAATCGTAATAATTATTAATCAATCGTACAATAAAAACATGTCATCCATTTTGAAATTCATTCTCTGATGAAAAAATACCAGAATCAGTCACATTTCAAAATAAAAAAAGTAAAAGAAAAGACACATAAACCATTATATTCGTAATAATTAATTCCCAGGTGCATATATTTCGCAGAATATATATATATATATATATATATATATATATATATATATATATATATATACGTTTCTTTATATACCCTCTTCGAAATAAATACAAATATATTGGATCGAAATAAAAAAAAATCTAATAAGACCATTCGGCATTTCAATTTTGGGGCGCATTCCACTGAATCGTCGCCAAAAATGCCTTTTTTATTTCTTTTTATTATAAATAACAAACATTACTTAACATTACGAACTGTTCTTTCATTTAACTTTGTTTTTATTTTTCAATTAAAATAAGTACCTAAAAATTGTTTTATATATATATATATATATATATATATATATATATATATATATTCATTCATGTAACTTACAAACTATTAAGAAGATTCCCTAGCAATGAAAAAAAAACCAAGGAGGAATTTTTAAATTATTATTACTAAAATTAAATAAATTAAAAAAAAAAAAAACCAATATCTGTTATATATAAGAAACAATGTTTTTTGATCGACGATGCGCGTTTTTTTTTGTATTTTTTTTTATATATTCGAAATTAAAACCTCCGAACAGTGGCTACTACATAATATTATATCGTTTAAAATTAAACGCCATTCAATTGTATATATCGAATAGAACCAATTTTCTCTGTTTAAAAAATAGAGAAATACCGAACCGTTTTAATGACGACGACACTGTGTTTATGCGCGTATATATGTATATATATATATATATATATATATATATATATATATACATACACGAATGTTAATCAAATTACATTATATTTACAGAATTTACTTAATTATTCTAAAATAGAACGAGAAAGAAATTAAAAAAAAAAACGAGAGAACTGAAGACATATTTTTCTTTTTGGTGTTAACATTTATGGCCTGATATATATATATATATATATATATATATATATATATATATATATATATATCATCGCCATGACTGACCAGTTTTTCTTAACAAAATACGTTTTAGGTCATCAATGTTAAACGATTTTCTTTTCTTTTTTTCTTTTTGGCTTCAATTTTAATTCTCCCTTCAATATGTACAGGACAAGGCGCTGGTGTTTTAAAATCTTTTTAAATTATTTTTTCTTACACAATAAATATTGTAGAAATATACACATATATATATATATATATATATATATATATATATATATATGTATATGTCATTCAAAAGTTTAAAAGCCTAGCTTTACTACCGAGGCGGCGGAAATAATAAAATGGACCCACGAAAAAAAAAAAAAAAAATTTTTTACAGATAATATTAGGGAGGACTCAATGTCAAAGTCGAGAATTTTTTTTTTTATTTACGTCTCGTTAATCTTCGATTAAGTAAGGCATCTTTGCTAGAAACCGAAGTATATTTTTTAAAAAAAAAAAACTTCTCTTTCGTGTTATACACGGGTAAACCCCGTTTTCAATTACCGATGCGAGATTTGGAAGAGAAATAAATTGTAAAGACTTCGCCGGAATTAATTTTGACGGACGAACTTTATTGACCGATAAAGAAAGGAAGAGGAAGAAAAAATTTTAATAATGCGACTTTTGAACGATATATATATATTTTTTGTTCTTTGCGCTTAATTTTATTCGACCGATAGATTAGTATATATATATATATATATATATATATATATATATATATATATATATATATATGAGGGTTGGAAATACAGACAAGATTGGATAGGGGGCAAAAAAAAAAAATATATATATATAATAAAATGGAACAAGAAAATGGAATGTACACTGTATTTAGTCACTCGATACACGCGACGAAAAGTAAATTTTAAAATAAAAATACCATCCCTCTCTCTCTCTCTCTCCATCCTTCCCCCAACTATATAAATTCAGCCAAAAATGTAACTAGAAAAATAATATTGGTATATATATATATATATATATATATATATATATATATATATCTTGTGTACATACACGTACATACAATCACATGTATATATACACACGCACACGCACACAACAGGCGGCCAAATTAGGGTAGGTAAGTGTACAATCGATTTAAACTTTTTCAAATAGCGTTATTATTATTATTATTATTATTATTTGTCGAATAAAGGAGCCAAAGGGGCGGACGGGGCGGGGCGGGGGGTGGAAAACGGTACAGGGGCGAGAATGAAATCGCAAGGATAAAACACCAAAAAAAAACGAAAATACGACGGAAGGGGCGGTTCAAAAAAAAAAAAAAAATTGACGGTGCGACAATTCAAAATTATTATAAAATTTATTCTTCGATATTAATATTACTAAAAAAAAAAATTCTATTACGATTACGGTGAGCGAAAAAAGATTAGCTAATAAATTAGAAATCTAAATCGTTTTAATTTATTAATAAAATATAGACCCACTCGACAACTTTTTTTTTTTTTGGTTTAAATATTTTTTTTCGTTCACTTTTTGTCTTTATCCGTGTATTCTCTCTCTCTCTCTCTGTATATAAATATAAAAACTGCTGTCCTATTTTATGGTACACTGTACATTATATAGTTGTATGTTTTTTTTTAAATTTTTTATTAATTTTTTTCCATTTACTCCTTTATACGTTAAACAGAAATAGAGAAAAAAAAACAATAATAATAAACGCAATACGTCGATTACATTGTCTACTCGTGAAAGGCAGTATCGGTCAAGTGGCAAATTATATTAATATTTTTATTTTTTTTTAAATATTTATTTACAAGGCATTTTGTGGTGGCGGGGAAGAGAAAAATGTAACTGTTTGTGTGTGTATTTTTTTTTTAAAGTTTCCATTTGAAATTTCCCCCATAGGAGATTTATTATTCTAAGTTTCTAAGTCTTATTTAAGCCCCCCCCCCCTCCCCCAAACATTTGATTATACAAGTTCAAGTTCTTCAATTAAGTGACAAGCACTCAATAACTATATATCGGTGTATCGCACACGATTGTTTTAAATAATTCTGAAAGCACCATTCCACCAAAAAAAAAAATTTAAAATTATATCCTAGGGCTTAAGCTAACAGAAATAGAGTTTTTATTTATTTTTTTTTTATTTTTCTTAAACTGGTTTTAGGCACACAAGTGCGGCAGAGCGCTTCGTATTTTATTCCAAACGTATAGTATAATATATAAATAGTACAAAATATACTATTTAAGAAGACCGTCATAACGGTGCGCATGCGCCGACTGCTAATCGCATAAAGACGAATACGAAAATCTGCCGAAATTATTTTCAATACAATACTCCGTCCGAAAATTAAAAAAAAAAAATTGTTACAAATCGACGAACGGATGAAAGCGACTAATAAAAAAAAAAATTTATATATCTCAATAATTCTTAGGTTACCCCCTGGCCCCCTCAATTCACTGAAAAATAAGATTTTTATCGGTACAGATCATCGCGAGAACTGTAAGATCGATGCGTCGCATCAAAAAAAGGTATACGCTATTAGAAAAGATTATTATTTTTATTATTATTATTATTATTGTACAGATAATGGCAGTAGTAGTGCTTTCGTAAATTTAACGCTCGATTTAAATACAAAATAAATGTACAATACAGTAACTATCGTTCCGATTGTTCGGTCGAAATCAACGATCGACGCAACAGTCGTACAGTTTCTTGTCGCGACAGTGAAATGGGGGCGAAAATATAAATAACGACAATAATAATAATAATAATAATAAAATTGAATTTAAAGCCAAAACGTAGCTATCGCCGTATAGACAGGAGCGACCCAGTTTTTTTTTTTTTTTTATTATTAACAATCGGGATCAAACGAAATTGATATAGTTTCAGGATCGTGAAAACGATAAATTTTTACGGATAATAAAACTACGCAATAGTGGGGTTGGGGTGGGGAGACGAACTGTTTTAAATTTTTATTACTCGCTCAGACTATTAAATTGAATTGTCCCCCCACCCCGTCTAAATTGGCCCTTTCACCCCCCCACCCCCCCCAAACAATTGTAGATTTAGAGAAATTCAAACAGATTATCGGGCTAATAAATTAAACATTTCGAGAAATATATTCTTCGCTTTATATTTGGACGGAATCGTGAATATTTTTATTTATACGTATAAATGCTAGAACCTAACAATTTTGTAATATACTCGTTACTCTAATTGAGCTACCAATATTTCAATCGAATAGATTTTTAATTCGATCGGGGGAGATTTTAACGACATTCAAATTACGCCCGACACCAATTACTTTCGTGCGGTTTTTTTTTGTTGTTTTTTATTATTTTTATTTTTGATTCAAGTGCACACAATTTCCACAACTACTCGATAGAGAACGAAAAGAAGTAAATTCTCAACATTATCGAAGCACACACATTTTCCGCGGAATATGAAAACTAGGCGTGTTTTTTTTGAAAATTTTGTCGCGGGGAAACTGAAAAAGTAGTAATTTTATAATAATTTTCCGTTTCGACGCAAATTCAACGTTCTCAAGAGAGCGTATATCGGTTTCCTGTTTCCGTTTTCGACTCGTTCACACTGTGCAATCGAACTCCGAACTTTGAACTGGGCCTACCCGTATATTAGAGTAAATCTATTTATTTTATTTTATTTTATTTTTTTTTTTTTTAAAGAAATAAAAGTAAAATCAATCTCAAGCCCCAATGCCTGAGTGAAAAAATAGCACAACTGAACACAAAACGTATCGTACACATTAATTCTAACAAAACAAGAAAAAAAAAAAATAATAAATTTATAAATAAGGATACAATTACAATTTACCCCCACCTCGAGATATAATTTCTGTATACCTCCGTTTTTATTTATAATAATAATAATATAATACGAACTAAAAAATGAATTACAAAAGTGGAAAAAGTCAGGAATGAAATACAAAGAGACGACATCCGAGATATTTTTGATTTGAGAATTGAGCTCGTTCCGGTTTTATATTTTGACCCGCAGAGGCATCGGACATTATTATTGTCTCAAGAAATACGGTTTTTTTTTTATTGTTTTTTTTAAACGTTCGTTAAAACCAAAATTCGGAACTGTCCAACGGTATTGTCTAGTGCCGAACAGTTGTTTATTAAAAAATGTCAAAATTTGAAAAGCTAAAGTTTATACGCTTAAACTGAGGTATATTGTTGTATGATGTTTATTTTTCGTAATTTTTTTTTTTTTTGAAATTGACGAGTTTGGACCGGCGGGTGATGAGAATGTTTTTTTTTTTTTCGAACGGGACAAAATGAAAAGCGAACCGTCGAGCGAATGCAAATTTACCGTCTCAATTTACCGCCCGACTCTGGGCCGAACCGAGTCGGGAGCGACTGGTAAATTTAAAAAAATTGCGCTAAAATAAAATTTAAACGATATAGATAGAAAGACAAAATTTGCGATTTCCGAACGGACGAAAACAATAATAATGCCTCCGCAGGTTTTTATGGGATGAGCGCGAACAACGCCGAATTGGAAAAAAAAAAAACGAAAAAAAATCTTTTCCAACGCGAAAATTGACAAAGTCGCCGGAATCGACAAACGGTCGGATGAACGAAGAAGGCATCGTTTTATAGTCGAGCGAAAAATTGTTAAAAATCGGACGTTTTTCAAATTATCGCCGGTGTCACAAACAGCAGAGCCGTGGGGAGGGGCGGGGGCAGGGGGGTGGCAAAGATGATGATGATGATGGGGAGGAGGAGGAGGAGGGAGGAGGGAGGAGGAGGAGGGAAGAGGGCTGTTTTTAGATTTTTTTTTTCTTGTATATAATTAATAATTGTAATAATGAGTTTATAAATTCTTAAAAAAAAAAATGACGATAGCGGTTAGGTCACTTGGTATCCGGTTTGGGCTTTTTGGCCGGCGGTTCGGACGACGAGGAGGCGTCGTTGCTGTTGCTGTTGGAGTTGGAATTGGACGAACCGTCGTCGGCGGAGCTCTCGTCGTCGTCGTCGTCGTCGTTGTCGTGGTTGGTCGCCGCCGGCGCCGCCTCCACCGCCTCCGCCTCCGCCGACTCCGCTTCCGCCTCCGCCGCGACACCGCTACCGCCCTTACCGTTAGCCGCCTCCAGCGAGCTCTCATCCGATCCGTCCAGCGTGTCCTGTCGCAATATACCCAGAGACGATTTTGTAAACTACAATGGTTTCGTTTCGATTACGTTCGGCGATTTGGCCTCTATTCCCCCAAATCCGACTGTCGGAGGTATTTGGTAAACAAAAAAATGGTGATAAGAAAATTCCGCAAAGTTTTAGTCGCTGATCGGTTGTCGTTAGAAAATACTGTGCGCCCGACACAGACGGAGGATAGTGTCCCGCCCACCGCCACCACCACTCGGAGGTTGGCAAGAATCTCTACCAAGGAAGGACAAACCCGTAGGAAATAATGTGCGTCCATATCCTGTCTTACCGAAAGTAGAGGGGAAACTGTCGGACCTCGCCGACAGGCGACGAAAAACGTTAAAAAAAACGACAACGTATTGTTTGAATTGCCGCCGATGTGCCCGGACTGTTTCAATGAATATCATCCGACGTAGATAAAGGCAATATTTTATCCTACGTATAAATTAATAATAAAAAGTAGAGTATTTGATATTTTTATACCGCACATTCTATATTTATACTTCGGCGCTCGTTCTATTAAATTTCTTTTAAAAATGCGACTGAAAATCTTATTTAACTTCGACAGGAAAAGCGTCACCCGTATATGGGTGACGGGGCCCTCACGGAAGCATACCCGTCACCCGTTTATGGGTGACGCGCCGACGTTTATTCGATCACCGCTTTTTTATCATCGCCGTTACTTATTCTATTCCGAGCTATACTAACGTACAATATTCAAAAACGGAGATTAATAATAGGATGACCCCCCGAATGTAGCGTTTTTTTGAATCCTCGCAATTTACGAGGTTTCGCGTCTAGATTTCTGTCCGCCGCGACAACCCAATTAACGAATACGATATATTCGAATTGTATCCTAAATTATTATTCACCGCTCGCTCGATTAAATAATATATATATATATATTTGTCGAATGTAAAGTTATGACTCAAAATGTTGTTCACGCCTCATATTAAAGATAATATTATTATTATAATAATTCGTACCGATGGCATACTGATCGCGTCCGTATATCAATTTATTTTTGTCGTTTCTAGAACCGGGCCGAGTATAAATTTTGTAAAATATATCGAATTAGAAAAAAAAAAACTTTGTTATTTATCCTCCGCGCGTATAAAAACCGACGTTATTTTAACGTAAACCTTAAAATAATACGGCGGCAATATTGTACTGTCGAGATGATTTTCGTAATCAGACTATTTCTTTTAACCTTCGCCGTTACTTATTCTATTCCGAGCTGTACTAACGTACAATCGGCAAAAACGGAGATTACTAGTAGGATAAACCCCCGAATATAGAGTTTTTTTGAATCCTCACAATTTATGAGGTTTCTAGGCATCTAGATTTCTGTTCACCGCGACAACCCAATTAACAAATACGATATATTCGAATTGTGTCGAATAAAACAGAACGTTTTCGGCTGAACGATCTGGAAAAGTATAGTTCGATACCCGTGTAAGCGATTCTTCCGAAAAAAATTAATTGAAAGTATTTTATTTTTCAAATTCAATCTCCCATGTCCCACTTTTACGCCGGGCTTCATATTCGAGCGTTTGCGGCGAACAATATCGACGTTGATTGGAACGAAATTTTAAAAATAATTACCGTGCTCGTCGATTCTGCGCTGTGCGTAACGACGGGTTGGCTGTTTCCGTTGCTCGTGTGATTCGTTCCGTTGGGTATAGAATTGAGAAGCTCCGGCTTCAGTTCACTGGCGACGAAGTGCGTCCAGAGCGCGAGCTCGACTCTGTGCGGCGACCAACAACCGTTCGAATCTGAAACAACCAACGTTATATCATCTATCGCCGTTTGTATATTTCGATACGGTACCCGCCTAAACTTGTTGGGCGCGTCCTATTGTATACCGTCACGATATACGACTTACATTGCCAACATTTTATCATCATTCACCCCCTGGAAAAGCCGCACCGCCACCCCCTGGGTACCACCGCCCCACCGACGCCCCTTATTATTATTATATTTAGTAATTCCACCATCGACTAAATGTTGTCGGCGCGCTTTCAATACGCCGACACTTAAACGACCCCGAGTGTATTCCCCTCGCACTTGAACCCGCGTCAAAACACTTGACCAGACCCCCTATTAATCCCTGGCGATATTACGTTTATTTTCGTTCAATTTATTAACTTGAAACGGTCACAACACTAATTTAAATTCTGGTACGTTGTAACGATAATTTAATTAAACGTCATTCCTGTGACAATGACGACAAGCTGAAATATGACTAGCTTCGCGAGTGAAAAAACTTCGAATTCCCCCCCCCCCAAAGCTCGAGATAACATCAATTTTAACGACAATTTTATAATACTGGTATTAATATGAACGCGAAATGTGACAATCACGAAACAAAACTAGATTACTCATCTATATTGCGATAATAGTCCCATTTATATTCTAAATTGTATACCTTTATATATAATATATATTACACTTTGTGAAATTGACGCGACTCTATTCGCATAATTCGTTTGGACTACGCGGTCAACAAACAATTAACCGTGTCCACGTTCGAGTACCCTTTTGGGTGTAAAAAAAAATATGTTATAAATAAAAACAATGCTCTAAATACAACTCGTTTAAGGTACTCGTAGTTTGTGGACACAAAAAAAAAAAAAAATGTCGACGCGTTTAATATTAACGACTGAAGGTTGCCGTAAAGCACCTGGTCGTGTCGGAATGGCGAAGAACGAGGCCCAAATTCTCCCATTGAAAATTTAACGACGGTGGGACGGATTTTAACGTACAACAATCGATCGATTGATGGGTTTATGCCGGTTTCGGCCTCAATGACAACAACATATTTCTGGGATTCTGCTAAACGAAATAAAATTACTTCAGCGCTAACGACGACGACGGCGAACAAACTGAGCCTTCCCCGAACGCGAATATACAAATGGCACGAAATATTTACGGAAATTAAGTGCGAGATACGACTAGAGAGACGGGCCCGTACAATAAACAAGGCTAACGCAATTTCTGGAAACTATAATAATAAAATGACGTATTCGGACACGTCCACAAAATTACGTGAGAACAAATAATGTAAATTTTAATCGATTAACGGGAAATTAGTGGAAAGGAAACGGAATAAAAACAAACGGGAAGGACTCGTTTGAGCCTAAATTGAATCCTAAATTATTATTCACCACTCACTCGATTAAATATATATATATATATATATATTTGTCGAATGTAAAGTTATGACTCAAAATGTTGTTCACACCTCAATTAAAGATAATATTATTATCATAATTCATACCGATGGCATACTGATCGTGTCCGTATATCAATTTATTTTTGTCGTTTCTAGAACCGGTCGAATATAAATTTTGTAAAATATATCGAATTAGAAAAACAAAAACTCTGTTATTTATCCCCGCGCGTATAAAAACCGACGTTATTTTAACGTAAACCTTAAAATAATACAGCGGGAATATTGTACTGTCGAGATGATTTTCGTAATCAGACTATTTATTTTTTCGCGTACCAATTTCTGTACGCGACCTATCAAAAACTGAAGAAATATTCGATCGATTCTTCAACATTATAAAAGAGAATTTAACGCATCCAACAAAAAAAAAAATATTTACTCCGGATGCGCGCGACCTTAAAAACCTCAACATTTTATCGAATAATATCATAATATACAGCACGGGAGACAGTTGTTGATCGAAAAAATGTACACGGAATGAATCGCGACTCCCAAATCTCATAAGTCTCGTACGTCAAAAAGTTATTAAGAATGCATTAAAGAATGCGTTGTCTTTTAAACGCATCGCTCAAACGACCAAACATGAATTGAAACGAGAAATGAGAAAACGTTAACACAATATCCGATATTATGCGGCTGTTGGAGACAGCACGGCTTATTTATCCAGTAGCTATCGAGAGCGTTTGTAAGATTTCGTTTTCGCCAATATTTTCCGTTTATATTATTACTAAGCGGTCGAGTTGAGGGCGACATTACGGGTTTATATATATATATATATATATATATATATATATATATATCTGGAGGCCCTCCAAACCTGGCCAAAACTACACAACAAAGCCGATATAACTAGTCGTAGTGATAACCGAAATCGCTGTTGTAGAACCTTTGTTCTCTTAATTCGTTTTCATCGTGTCTCAAACATAAAATTCTGTGTGCGAATAAACACCTTATATAACAATGCCCGTTCGAATACATCAATTTATTACTAAATTGATTGAAGCTTAATAAACGCAAGTAGGATATTTCAAAAAATGAAACGTATTTTATAATTTTGTAATGTATCGACATACGAGTGGAAGGGGTCGATAATAACGGAGTGGATAAAAGAGAAATGGGGATAATTCAGAAGTCGATTTGCTCGCTAAACGTTTAACGGGGCCGTCGTTCATTTAAAACGTACGACGGCCAAAAATCGTTTTTCGACTTTGAGATAACGAGCCTCGAAAATGAAAACGGATACAGAGTATATACAAAAACTTGTATGCAATAAGATTTCTCATTTTTGCCTCCGTTTTCGATCTTTTACCCGTCGGCGGATATAAATATGAGAGCGTTTGTAAGATTTCATTTTCGCCAATATTTTCCGTCATAACTACAAAGCGACAAACAAAGCCGATATAACTAGTCGTAGTGATAACCGAAATCGCTGTTGTAGAACCCTTTGTTCGCTAATTCGTTTTTGTCGGTATTGTTTTCGCTCTCTTTATTAATTTTTCCGCCTCTTTATCGCGAACAACAAATCTTCGTTTTGGGATACCGTCGAAGCTCGGTTCCGGGAAAAAAAAATCTTAGGTTCCGGCGATCCGTTCACCGATAACGCGATCGACGCAGAGCGACAGCATCGGCACAATTACCAACAAAGAAAATTAAGCGTAAATGACCAAAAAAAGAAAAAATAAAATAAAAACTCACTCTCATTGTTGAGCCTTTCGACAGCCGTCTGTATATGCGCGACAAAATTGAGATATTCCTTCGTCGTATAATCGATTCCCTCTATTTCGGGAATCGCCATCAAGCATTCGTCGGCCATGAAAGGCGCCTGATCGGGAGCGGCGGCAGCCAAAAGAGCTGTAACAACGACAACGACGACAACAATTAAGCCATAAATTATAAACTATAATAATGTTGTAATTTGAATATCGATAACGGGGAAGAACTGGAACATTTTTACAACCTTACGATTCCAAGACGGGAACGATCGAGTTCTATTTCGTATAACGCCGTTATAACTGCATTTTCAACTATTCGTTAATAATAAAATAACTATAAATACTCGCGTCCGGTCTGGCCGTATAACTGATATAAAGAGCGTTTTGTTATTTACTCGTTCAATACGCGTTAAAGCATTAATTCAGACGTTTAAAATAAAAAAAGGACGAGCGTTGAACTTAATATTTATTGTTATTAATTGAAAAGTTTTTTTTTTTAGGTTAGGGTCAGTCTCTTGCCTATTGATAGACGTATTGTGAGGTTAGGAATAACCTCTCTTCGATAAGGTTATGTACGTTTTAAATGAGGCCGGATCTCTTGACGAAATGCACAATTTTGTAAAGCGCATTTTGAAAAAATTCAGATTATAAATCGCGATCTTATAATCGAACGACGTCGGAATAAATTAAACGTTAAAAAATAATCCGAATTTCGAGAATAAAAAATACGCCCAACTCGGCTGGTATTCTCTATTGTAAATTTCCGTAAAATTCCGCTCTAAGAATATAAAGCGCAAAATTCATTTATTTAAACTCGGTGTATTTTCAGCCATTTTAGAATACCCGTTTTGTGGTCTTCGACGGTACTGTCGATTTCGAGTCTTGCCGTCCGTAGAAACGGAAAAGACACCGAAATCTGCGCCATCGCGACCGTTTTACAAACAAATTATTACTTTTAACGTATCGGAAAAATTTCCAGTTCCGTACGGCGCGGTAATAATATTGATCGTTACCGTCTAATAATGAAAATATAATAGATATAGAAATAGGCCCCCGATGATAGATGGGGCGGCGCGGCGACCCACCCGACGCCATCGTAGTGCCGACTCCTTTCAGGTTGCTCAAAGCGGTGATCGCCTGTTCCAAATTGGGAAGTTTGCGAAACGCCTTTCTCGTCTCGGCCATGACGGCCCTCGGCGTGTTCACTTTGACCAGGTAGTTCAACTGCGGGAAAAACTTGCCGCGCTGTAAAACGAACGGAGGCGTCACAACGGCCAGGGAATATACGGTAATGCGTTAGATAGGACGTAGACGAATTCAAAAAAAAAAAAATAGCGAAAGCGGCGTTATATATAATTAACGAAGAGTATCGCAACTTACGGTCTGCTTCCATTTCATCAATTGGACGAGCTCTTCGTGATTGAGATGGGCGTCTTTACCTCTCGATTTTATTTTCTTCGGCAATTCATTTTGATACCTGGTCGACAAAAAAAAAAAAAACTGTTAGTCGTACAAACTCTGAGAGGCAGCGGGACTTGTGAACCTGGAGTGTCCCATATATATATGATATGATATGATATGTATGTATATATATATATATATATATATATACAAGCCAGCACGAGCCTCCCTCCCCCTTCCCCTCCCCGCCACAGCGACTCCATTTTGGTTCGGCCGGACGGAAAGCCCCAAGCCGTATACGTGTCCTCCCTCCCTCCCTCCCGTTCCGGGAAATCAAATGTTCCCGGACGGGTAACCGAAGTTGGGAGACGGGATAAACAGGGTTGGGGGGATGAAAACGGGAAAGGGAAGAGAGTAAAGACAAGGCGGGGGAAGGGTGGTGGTAACGTCATCGATGTAGGACGTGACGCTGGCCTAACACCCGGGGGGAAGGCGCCCCCAGGAAGGAAGGGAGTGCGGGCGGGCGGGTGAATAGGGACTCGACGGGAACGAGGGGGGACCGGGACTTTAGGGAAGCGGCGACTATTGGGGGGAGGGGCGCGTGGCTGGCCGCCGCCGCCAACCCCCAACCCCCCCCGGCACTCACCAATTGTCCAGTTTGATCAGCTCCTCAGGTTTCTTGTTCTTCCTCTCGGCCTTCAGCCTCAACGCTTCCGGATAGAGGCTGAGTACGTGCTCGAATTGTGTCGCCGAACCTTCGGCGAAGAATGTGGCCGTATCCTTCAGGGAAGCCATTGCGATAACTACAGCCGCCGCCGCCGCCGCCGAGTGTCTGTGTCTGTGTGTGGCCGACAATAACCACTAGAGCGCTCTACACCTTTTTCTTTCTTCTTTTCCGTTTATAAACAGCGGGCGTATTTTAAACACAACTGGACACACTGGCCGAAACGCGAGGCCGACCTACCGTTTGGCTACAGGGGGGGGGGGGGTGTGGGGCGGTATAAAGGGGAGGAATTTTTAAAAAACGCCGTCCCACATAATAAATAGCGTAACCTTCCTCGGTCGGTGACTAAGCTGGCAGCTGCTGCCCACTTACTGGGGCCGGACGAGAGTGGGGCGGCCGACGGGAGAGAGAGAGAGAGAGAGGGAGGGTGGGGGTGTGTTGGGAAGGGGGGGGGAGGAGGAGGGGTGACCTCCTTCCCTCTTTATATCGAAAGCCCCCAGCCCCACCCCTCCCTCACCACCCTCCCCCACCTCCTCCTAAAGCCAGCTAACGCTGAGACCTTTCCTATACCCCGTACACAATTATATTCCCCCATTAATTTCGAGCACCTGTCCCCCCTTCCTCTCCGCTCCAGCCCCTGGAGCCCTCCTCCCTCCCCACCGCCCCTCTTTTTATAAAATTGTTTCCCTTCGACCCTGGGAAAGTCCCTAGGGGAGGGGAGGGGCGACCCTACCAACCGTTTTTTCCCCCTACCTGAGTCGAATTTCCCCAGCCCCTCTATATATATATATATATATAAATAACGGAATAAACGCTGGGCTAGATTACTGAGCGATTTTTCTAGGAAATATCCTCTTTTAACTCCTGAGGACCGGAACCAGGAACGGTGGTGGTTCGGTAACCTTGGCAACGTGAGACAACAGCGGTGGGGGAAGGTTATAAAATTCCCACCGGACGGAATTTTCGTTTGGTGAAACGCTCGATAATAATAATAAAGCGTAAAACGGTTTTAATACTGAGAGAAAAAATTCCCCAAACCGGCGTTTAAAATTCTATTGGACGCCGACGAAATACTTTTTTTTTAGCCCATTTCAATTATCAAATAAGAATTGGTTGCCGGCTCGAAGAATTCTGCCGTGACGCAGAATGCCACCATTTTTTTTAAATTCTTAAAAATTTAAATATTTTCGTCTCGAAAAGTTTATTCCGGAAAAAATTCTAAAGGACTGGACAATTTTTTTAAAAGTTTAAAAGTTCCAGTTCTATTCTTCGATTAAAAAAAAAATAAATAAATAAATAAAGGGCGCCTTGTAATACACACTTTAGATAAATGGACTGGCTTAACAAAAAAAAAAAAATGTTCAATTACGAGCAATAAAATTGAGTAATAAAATTTCTTCCCAGGCGAGCGCAACAATGCTCTACAACACAATTATATAATTTTAACGATAAAAATAACTTTACCTCTCTTCATCTCGAAAAAGGGAATCTTTAATTCCGTCCACAAATCCGGATATACCTTTAGATAAATAATTGATTTCATTAGACAGAGAAGATGATAAATCGCAAATTATACAATAATAACGTTTCTATTGAAAACAATCTATCGAAAAAAAAAATTAACAGAAAATCATTTATATTAGCAAACCAGACATATTAGTTTTCACTAGCGCATTTTTGTGTTTCACACTTTGTTCAATTTCTATTATAATATTTTAACCCTTTCCACTCGTATATCAAATTGTAATTACACTGTATTCGTATTAATATTTAAGTATCGATTCGGATTTTTTTTTAAAAAAAATCTATCGAAACAAAAACATTTTTACAGTAACATATTTCGTAACAACATATATATTTACTAAAACAAAAAAAAAAAAATACAAATTAGTAAGAAACCGACATGTGAAATTGATTTGAAAAAAATAATCTAAAAATACGGATTCGAACATAAAATTCTGTGTTTGGATAAAATCCTTATATAACAATGCCTATTCGAATACATCTATTTATTACTAAATTGATTGAAGCTTAATAAACGTAAGTAAGATATTTCAAAAAATGAAACATTGTATTTTATAATGTATGGCGAAATACGAGTGGAAGGGGTTAATAATAACGGAGTGGATAAAAGAGAAATGGGGATTTAATTCATAAGTCGATTTGCTCGCTTAACGTTTAACGGGGCCTCGTTCGTTTAACAAATACGACGGCCAAAAATCGTTTTTTCGACTTCGAGAAAACGAGCCTCGAAAATGAAAACGGATACAGAGTATATACATAAATTTGGAGAAATAGGATTTACTCATTGCTGGGAAATTTTCGCAACGCCAAACTATTGGAGTCGGGAGATAGGAATTATTTTTCGAATTTATACCAACAGATACAAAAGCGTATCATCATACATATCGTTCGTATAAATGATTTGCGTAACAAAATTTTTAAGGATAAATCAATGAAAAAATGATTCACCGATTGTGGTAACTTTCATTTTTTCGACAACAAAATGCATAAATTTCACAGAAAAAAACATACATTTATTCGAACAACGTCATCGAATATATCGACTATATTTATTTTTCGTTTTCAGAGTATCGCCCTTTTACTTTTAAAACACATTTTTCACCGGACGTACGACTAACATCGACAGCATTCTTTAGTATTTATTCGTAAAAAAAATGACTCGTACAAATGAGCTGTTTTTGTACAAAGTTTTGTACTCGACCGATACAACTTTGAACTATGTTCTTTCTTTTTTTTTTTTTTCTTACGATGTTAGATTTTAAAAATATTCGGTACGACGGATAAACAACGCGCATTCGAAGAATCTCGTTTTTTGTACACACACATTTTACACTAACACCGCAGGTATAACGACGGCACCCGATTAAAAAATTCTCGATTTATCTGGCAGTGATCGAATCGGACTAAAAAACTTAAAAAATATAATAAATCGAACCTGTATAATTATTTAAATTTTAACGCGAATACGTTGAAAATGTGCGCGCGCGTCACTAACGCCCGCAATTAATCGTTTCTCGATATTCCCCGATATATATAACATTTTCCACGAATGATCTCTAAAAATAAGGCACATGGTCGACCATTTTTCCATATCCTTCTTTAATCTACCTATCGGTATTCTATTTTTTTTCTATTTTTTTTTTTCGACGATTCTCAGAAATGGGAAAGACTAAATTTGTAAACTGATTTGATTCCGACACCGATTTTTTATCGACATATATATATATATATATATATATATATATATATATATAAAGTCGACAATATCGAAGAGATCTGAACAAAATTTATCGCCCACGAACAATGAGCTCGATCTTATCTTGGGTTCAATCAATCTCCGACACAATATCTCAACACTGATCGTACAGATACAAATACAGATACAGATACGGATACACAGGTCTGTCATCTTTCTATTCTATCGGCCGTCTCATCTCTCGACCGAAATTCGTAGGCTCGAATTTCACTAGCGACGATTTTACCGTCAGAGGAAAGAAAATTTATTCGATTTATCGCACGAAAAGAATCATTTTTTTTTTTTTTTCTTTCGAGCGAATCTTCTTTCACCGCGACAATTTACAATCGGCAAAAGAGAAAGCGAAAGGTTTTTTTTCGACAACGCTTCGACAAACTTTTATGGAACGGAAGATTTTCCGGCGATAAAAACATTTCGACTACAAGATTCGCTACGACAATTGATGCCGTTTTCGATACATCTTTAGTCTTTTTTTTTTTTTTGCCTACGACAGACGGACAGAGTGCGTCCGTTATCGAATAACGGCAAGATAATACGGAAACCGATATTTGAATTTTCAATAAAATTGCTCGCAATTAGAAAGAATTTTAAATTGTTTTTTTTTTTTTTAAAAAACTTTCAATACGTATTCGGTTATTTTCTTCGCAAGAAACTACCCGTGACCATCGCGTTTTCTCCACATTCCGCACGTCGTTATTAATTTAATAATTTCATAAAATTACGAGTATAAAAACTTTTGGTTGCGTTGGTTTGGTTGTCGTCGTCGCCTCTCGAATGTGGAGAAAAGTCACACGCTATACTATAGACATATCAACTATAGTATAAACTCGAATATATATATTTAAATCAGAGACGGAGTTTGCGGCGACATGAGCGCTTAAATTAAGTGTTAAATTGACATTCTCTTTTCGGATTCGGTCAATATTTGTTCTCATTCCGAGTTTCGTCGCGTTGTAACGACGCTATCGTTATTTCGACCGATCGGTCTCCGTTTTGGAAAAAATTGATTCGATCAGTGTATCCAAGCGTGTCGGCTGGCCGGCTCTAACGATATATATATATATATATATATATATATATATATATATATATATAAAATTGTAATTCAAAAGGACGGCGTGCCGACGACGCGCCGTATTTGTTCGAACGAGAGCCAGAACGTGAGAGACCAAGGCGCCATCCTTATCCAGACCGGAAAGAATCCCTTGTACAGCGCCAACAATCCTTCATTCTTAACGGTTTTGATGAGGCAGTCTATCGAAGATCTGTACAGCAGGCCTCTGCAAAACAACAATAAATAACGGCTTTTACAAATTTTCGAACGTACCATCTTTTTTGCGTAAGAAACGTTCATTTTTTTCTTCGATTCTCCACTAATCGAGGTCCTTTGTCTGCGTTTTCCTCGGTATTAGTTTCCTTTAAACTTGAAACGTTCAATTAAATTATATCGACCAATATAGTATTAGTCTAACATGCGAATATATGTATCTCGACATGTATTTGCACATACATTTAAACCCGCCGACGTTTGTTACTTCTCTCTGTTTTGTAATTTAAAATAAACGATAGAATTACTTGAAGGAATTCTCACGTCCATTATATCCTGTTGAAAGACAATATCGAATAAATAGATTTACGCAATAACACTTTTTGACATCGCAACATGTTTATAGTTTTTCCAGTGTTAAATTTCCATCTTCTGTCGGGTTTTAACCGTTCAAAATTCAATTATATCTGGTCGGACGTCATTCATTTCACGTACCCTGTTTGTAGACATCGATGTCTCGTTACGATTGTATAATGAAATTTGTACCTTTTTTTTCAGCGCATAAATTACTATTTATCGCCGGTGGGCAATGTTCGGAGGATGGTTTTATATATATATATATATAATATATAGATAAAATGTCGCAGTTGGTCTGCGTAAAACTGCGGCCTGACCTGCCTTTGCCGTCCGTCGGTTGGTTCATGACTCTCGTCTTGATGACGTCGGCTGGTGTGCCCATTATGGCGGCGACGAAACCGGCGCAAACGCTGACAAAACGAACAAAATAATGAAATCAGTATCAATTTAAGATCGACAAGATGTCGTTCGGCAAAACGTTTAAAAAACGCGAAGCCGAGACCAAATTATCTCCGAGTGAAATTTCTCTTTTCATGCGTTACGAAATGTTTTTTTTTCAAAAATGCAGTGCCGTTTATACCCTATTTTTTTGGGGGGGGGGGACGTGTGCACATTTCGAAAGTGCGATATTTCAAAAATCTCCGGTGCGATACATAAAACAGAATTTTTTTTTTCTTCGTACTCACATAGGACATTTAAGTGCGCACAGTGGCTGCTTATTTCTCTTATCCGTTTCTTCCCCCCCCCCAATTACGGCTAACTTACATCCTCGGTAGTCTTCCCGAACGGTTTCAAAGCCGAAACGGAATATTATTCGTAGTGTATTATCGTACCGTAAACAATAAACGGTCTGTTCGCCGCAAGCACAATTTAGGACTATTAGCGTTACAAGAAGCGAAACTAAAATGGAGAATAGAAACGGTTTGCGGATTATTTACGATATGCGTTGGCGGAACAACTTAAAAATATTACGTACAACTTGTCACTCGTTGCGTAGACACGCGACATTTTAACGATTTTTAAACGGAACCCTCGAGTTGGAAAAAGAATTTTTACCTGGAGAGTATATGCGTGAGATAATTGTCGCTGAGTGTGGTATGGGCGAGTATAAACTGTTTGGCGGTGTCGTACGCCGTCAAATCGCCGAGATTGACGAGCGCCGCCCTCTGTACGTTCGGTATCGAACCCTTCCACAGACCTCGGATTCCGCCTTCGGATAAGATCTTTCTGAAAGCGTGACCGGCGCTATCCACTCTGCGACAACAGAACTATATTACCGGTCAGCGGACCGAATATTATACAATTTTACACTTTTCCCCCCCCCTAAAACACTTATAAAATAATAGCGAAAATATATTTCGGACGAAATTAAGAATACGTATAGTCTTATTTTCTCACTAGTTGTTTCGTATGTAACGACAAAAAAAAAAATTGAAAGCGTCGTCTTGCATCTCGCGTTTTCGAAACACTGAAAACTCTCTTCACGTTTCGTTTCAGAGCGTTTGATGCACATAAATCATATCGGAAAATTGACGAGAAAAATGTTTCGATGATGGATTATGTTGACGAATGCCCAATCTTATTCCGCATCCGTTTATTAAAAAAAAAATTACTAAAACCGTCTATTGTAAAATGGCGGAATCAAAGTTGTACACCCAATATATATATATATACGCGCCAAATATTATTAATGTCAGTTTTATGGTACATTTGCCTCTTTATGTGCCTCGCTTGAATGAATTTCGAATGTATATATATATATATAAATATTATAATTATCGAATTATTTTACCTCGGCGGTTCGCCCAGCAATCTCCGTTTTCCCTCCATTTGTATTTGAACTTTGACTAAATCCGTCGGGCTGGCGACAAATTGGCCGACAGCGCCAGCTGTCACACCGGCTATCGCCGACTTCCTACGGCCGAAATATATTTCAATGTATTAATAAATAATTTACAACGTACGACATTATTAATACGACTCGAATAGAAATAATATGTTGATTGTTGAAGAAATCCGTAATACGATCCGTTACCATCTCCCGATAATAAACGTTTTAATCTATCTATTGTGTGTTCACAAAATAAAAAGAAAAAAAAAATAATTAAACTGCGTAATCCACACACGACCGAAGTAAAACTTCTCGACTATTTATATTTTATGAAATTATTACGATCGATAACTATTAACACCGGGAATGAAAGGAAACGTTGGAGTCGGTAATGAAGAGCATGCCAAATGACTCCTTACTAAATACCGGGTGAACGGCTAGTAAAATTTTTTACTAATAAGTACTACTAATAAGTAAGAATATATCTGAGAGTTCGGATAATAATTCGGATTTGACGCCGGTTTTTTGTGAAATTTTTCGTTTAAATTTTAAACGTTAACGGCGCAAAAACGCCGTTTTTACCGCCGTCTTAGTGACCGAATATTTTTCGATAATTTCGGGACAAACTTTGAAAGAAAAAAAAAAAAATCGGCTCAATTTACCACAACGGAAACGATCCGTCGTCGTTCTTCTTAAGTACATTCTGTCTGAGTTTCTCGTAGGTGACGAAACGGATACCGGAATAAATGACGTGCCGGTATATAGCCGGCGTTATACCACGCCAGAGTTTGAACGCGCCCTCCTCATTGACGATGCCGACGGCCGTCTTCACCATTCCTCGGTACGCCATCTTCTGCCGACAATAATAAATTGACAACAATTTTCGCTACCGATTAACTAAAACCTCCCAGAAACGATTATATATTCAATTATTTATTGGAGAATTCGTAAAAACAAATTTTTCAACCACTTTACTGTTTCAAACATTCAGTTTTATAACTTGCAAAATAGTTCAATCACGCCTCGAGTATAACCAGTTTGGATGAAAAAAACACGGTACATTTTCTGTCAGACGACGGCTGAGCGCGCCGAATTTCAACAAAATTGGTCAAATCGGTGTGCCAACGTCTCCCGATAAACAAATTTCGTTATCTTCGTATAGACGGAAGATTTCGAAACAAATCATTATCGCTTCGGGGAGATACACGATATGTACGATTTAACGCGATAAAAGGTTTTAATACGGATATTTTTTTTTTACGTTCGACCTTTTTTTGTTTCCCGCCAGGTACAGTGGTAATTCGTCCGCGCCGTAATATTCCGTAAACCCGGGAATATATTCGTCCCGAGCGATTAATCGTCGAATATTAAAAAGTTTTCGACAACACACACACACAGACACGGGTGACTATAAAAATTTTTTTATTAACGACGTCGAATACCAATTTCAGTTATTTTCAATAGTACAAACCTGTTGTCCGCCGCCGGTCTGAGCGGCGATTTCTCCCTGTATCTGTAAACGGGTTTTCGTCAGATCCAACGGGTATGTTACTGTAATTAAAACAGAAATAATTCAATAATATGCTATAGAGTCGGAGCGTTTCTAATTTTTCTAATCGTCTAATTAGACGATACCCGAATTTAAAAAATAGTGCGTTCCGTGCGTTCGAAATTGAAGCGGCGCTGATTAGAACCGCGTTAACGCTTTATGTGCCCTGCCCCCCCCCCAAAATTTTACAATATCCGAAACTGATTGGGGCCGCCGAGAGCAAGATAACTAGAACAGTATCCGGTTTTTTATCCGACGAGGACCAGGAATTGAAATCGATCGAAACTCGCTCTATAAACTGGACAAAACATCGCCTGTTGCGATATTTTTATTTAATGCGGACGAAATGAAAAAAATTTAACGGGGCGATTCGAGTCGACGCGCGACCGCCACCCGTCGACTTGTTTTTCGGTCGCAATCGTCGCACTTCAGAATTTTATCTCGCGCATAATAACGCATTCAGATGCGAAAGCGAGCATTTCTCGCTATCGTGGCGCAATCCGATACGGATTATTTTAAAAAAAACTCCCCCGGCGCTAAAACGCTTCAAGTCGCGCTATATAACTCGTAGTCGCATCTTAAATAGATAGCGTAAAACGAAATTTTTACCGACATGTTTCGGCTATACTGGCGGCGACGACAGATATCAGATATTTGCACAGAAGCGTATCGGCGAAATAGGTCGCCCGTCGTTGGGCGAACGTCGGCGCCGACGGCTGCAAATCGTCTTGGCGCTCCGACCATCGTTTTTCCGACCGACCCGACGACTATTTCCACTCCACCTTGCCAGGATATTATTCCCTGGCGACTGAAAAACAAGAAAAAACGGTTAAGGATTAGAAATATTGTTATAAACGACGGTATTAAGTGCAGATAACGGGGCGTCGTTTATTTTTAACGTTTCGAAAGAGGTCAAATGTGGTCCGATCCTTTAATCAAAAACGGGGGGGGGGGGGAAAGTAAATAGATAGGGATTATCTTGTGCAAACATTTCGATATATTACATCGATACTATCGTGACAAATTCGGTCGCGTTTTACGCACATAAATGGTAAATCGTAATGGAAATTTTTCACACGAAACGTCGGTTTAAGGACCCCGTTCTGTCGCTCTATTTATCCTATTTTAACAGCTCCGAAATAGAAAATTGTGGGGTTTTTTCCGTCCTCTAATCCGAGACAGTGCTGGGATCGGAACGGCGGTCGGATTTTTTTGCGAAATTATCGAAAAAGTTACCTTTCCTTGTGGATGAAACCAATCTTCAGAAATATTGGGGAAAAAAATCAGATCGGTGAATTCGGTGCGCGTTTCGTACAATTCATTATTGTTGTGAAAGGTCGCAATTAGAACGACAGTAGTTTCATTATAACCTCGGCGATAATTTCAAATCTCGGGGGCGGCGGGGGGCCGGGGGGGGTAAAGGTGAGAGAAGGTCGAACGTCGTATACAGAAACGTCCATTGTATCAACACAAAATACAACTCGTATTATATATCAACACAGTGTTATCATCATATGAGAGCCCCCCCCCCCCCGACACCGGGCCGACAGTATACCTTGTGGAGAAAGTCGGAAAAATTTAGAAAAAAAAATGTATATAAACATTTAATCCGATATTACTATTATTTATAAATTTATAAAAAGAAACCTACTTCGACGAGAAGACCGTTTTGTATATATATATACACTCTGCAGTGTACTCGTTTTCTTTATAATACGTGGGGGAGGGGGGGGAAATAAAAATTGGAGAAAATAGAAAATTGACCTCTATTATAAATATAGAGCGGACGAAATGCGAAATTAAGTATATTATGTTGTGGTGGGGGGAGGACGAGATTGAGAAGGCCGTGGCGGTGGTGTAGGGCCGACACGTCAGCCCAGCCGAGTCATCAGGACTGCGTCAGTGAGGCCAGGACAGCGCTCAATTTATTATGCTCTCCGGTCAGTAGCGAATCAAAGAGAGAGAGATAGAGATAGAGATGACGACCTACGAGGAATTCATTCAGCAGAACGAGGAGAGGGACGGTATCAGGTGGACGTGGAACGTGTGGCCGTCTAGCCGGCTGGAGGCGACCAGGCTGGTGGTGCCCGTGGGCTGTCTCTACCAGCCTCTCAAGGAGAGGCCCGACCTCCCTCCAATACAGTACGACCCGGTCCTCTGCACGAGGAACACCTGCCGGGCCATACTCAACCCGATATGCCAGGTCGACTACAGGGCCAAACTGTGGGTCTGCAATTTCTGTTTCCAGCGCAACCCGTTCCCGCCTCAGTACGCCGCCATCTCCGAACACCACCAGCCCGCCGAGCTAATACCCTCCTTCTCCACTATAGAGTACACTATAGCGCGCGCCCAATTCCTACCGCCGATATTCCTCATGGTCGTCGACACGTGCATGTTCGACGACGAGCTCGGCGCTCTCAAAGATTCACTGCAGACTTCGCTGTCGCTTCTGCCGTCCGACGCTCTGGTCGGCCTCATCACGTTCGGACGCATGGTCCAGGTACACGAGTTGGGCTGCGACGGCTTCTCGAGGAGCTACGTCTTTAGGGGCACGAAAGATCTGAGCGCCAAACAGGTACAGGACATGTTGGGCATCGGGAAGGTGGGAGCCGGCGGCGGCCACGTCCGACACCACCAGCAGCAGGGCGGCGGCGCGGCAGCAGCGGGGGCGGCGCAACAGCAGCCTCCGGCCAACAGGTTCGTACAGCCGGTGCAGGCCTGCGACATGAACCTGACCGATCTGCTCGGCGAGGTGCAGAAGGACCCGTGGCCGGTCAGCCAGAGCAAGAGGGCGTTGAGGTGCACGGGCGCAGCGCTGGCCATAGCCGTCGGCCTCCTCGAGTGCTGTTATCCGAATACCGGCGCCAGAATCATGCTGTTTGTCGGCGGGCCGTGCTCTCAGGGCCCCGGCCTCGTAGTCAACGACGAGCTCAAAGAGCCGATCAGGTCCCACCACGACATACACAAGGACAACGCCCGCTACATGAAGAAGGCGACGAAGCACTACGAGGCGTTGGCGCTGAGGGCGGCCACCAACGGCCACACCATCGACATATACTCCTGCTCGCTCGACCAGACTGGCATACACGAAATGAAACAGTGCTGCAACTCGACGGGGGGCCACATAGTGCTCGGCGACTCGTTCAACTCGTCGCTCTTCAAACAGACGTTCCAGAGGGTGATGGCGCGCGACCAGAAAGGCGAATTCAAGATGGCGTTCAACGGCGTGCTCGAAGTGAAGACGTCGAGGGAGCTGAAGGTGATGGGCGCTATCGGGTCGTGCGTGTCGATGAACGCCAAGACGCCCTGCGTCAGCGACACAGACATCGGCCTCGGCGGCACCTCCCAGTGGAAGTTCTGCGGCCTCAACCCGAGCGGCGCGTGCGCCTTCTTCTTCGAGGTGGTTAACCAGCACGCGGCGCCCATACCGCAGGGCGGTAGGGGCTGCGTACAGTTCATCACGCAGTACCAGCACGCGTCCGGCCAGCGCAGGATAAGGGTGACGACGGTGGCCAGGAATTGGGCCGACGCCGGCGCCAACATTCAGCACGTGAGCGCCGGCTTCGACCAGGAGGCGGCGGCGGTGGTGATGGCGCGCATGGTCGTCCACAGGGCGGAGAGCGACGACGGGCCCGACGTGATGCGCTGGGTCGACCGCATGCTCATCAGGCTGTGCCAGAAGTTCGGCGACTACGCCAAAGACGACCCGGAGACGTTCAGGCTGCCCGAGAATTTCTCCCTCTACCCTCAGTTCATGTACCACCTGAGGCGGTCGCAGTTCCTCCAGGTGTTCAACAACAGCCCCGACGAGACCTCCTACTACAGGCACGTCCTCATGAGGGAGGACCTCACCCAGAGCCTCATCATGATACAGCCGATATTGTACAGTTACAGTTTCAACGGCCCGCCAGAACCCGTACTCCTCGACACGTCGAGCATACGCGCCGACCGAATCCTCCTGCTCGACACTTTCTTCCAGATACTGATATTCCACGGCGAGACAATCTCTCAGTGGTCGGCGCAACGCTACCAGGATATGCCCGAGTACGACAATTTCAAGCAGCTGCTGCAGGCGCCGGTCGACGACGCCCAGGAGATACTCCAGACGAGGTTCCCGATGCCCAGGTATATACTGACTGAGCAGGGCGGCTCACAGGCGAGGTTCCTACTCTCCAAGGTCAACCCGTCGCAGACGCACAACAACATGTTCTACGGCGACAGCGGCGCCCCAGTACTGACAGACGACGTCAGCCTTCAAGTATTCATGGAACACCTTAAAAAATTGGCCGTCTCCTCAGCATAATTTATTACACCATTTCTTTAACAACAGCTCTCGATTACCTTAGAAAAATATATATATATACTCTTATTTTACATATATATACATATATATATATTTATTGTTGTTTAATAATGTGTCTTCGAGGTGTACAAAACAATCGGTTAAAGTATTTTACGATATTTGTCAGGCGACCTTTGCCCTGTCGCTTTGTCGACTATATAGATATATTGTAATATACGAGTTGAATTAAAATGTGTAACAATCTATTGAGTATAAAAATTAAAATGGAAAATTTTTTTTAATCGTCACTTTATTTGTTCTCGTTTGTTATTCAATGATATATATATATATATGCAATAAAATTAAAACGACGATTTGTAATTAAATCGTTTATTTAAATACGATCCGAATATTATTATAGGGAAGGGTGGGTCAGGGAAGAAAAATGTTGGTAAAAGTAAAATATATTGTATCCGGAAGACTGGCGTATATAATTTAAAAAAGAATGTTCAAAACCTCTACAGATTTGAGGACCTATAAATTGTGCCTTTTTATTAACGGTATTTGCTCAATTTTAATCCGCTACGAACAAAAAGGTAAGATAAGAACAGTTTTTACGACAGTAGCTATTATTCCATTCATTTTATTTACTAATCGTCGAAAGCGTCTTATTATCTCGCATTTTTTTTTTATTTCGACTATTATTTGTCAAATATATCTACGGTATTGACACTATTATATATATATATATATATATATATATATATATATTATTGATTCGAGTTCGACAAAAATTATTTGCGAACCTACCCACCAAAACGGTATTTTGTATTTCTTCGAAATGTACAACCGTATAAGAACCGGTTCGTATTACGTATACAACCAGAGTAGACAATCTAAGCGAGATTTACGATAAAGAAATTTCTCAAAATTGCGTTTTTGACCGCGATTAACAGAGACTAAAATAACGATAAAGGATAACAATTTTATTTCGATTTTTACCACATTGATACCACTTACGCACAACATACACATATATATATATATATATATATATATATATAAAAATAAAAAAAAAAAAAAAAAAAAACCATTGAGAATTATGTGGAAAAAAAGACAAGAAAACATTAATTCATATTTGTGACAAGATTTTCTCATTTTTGAAGACGTAAAGAAAATAATATATTGGAATGAAAAATTGGCCTCGGCAACTTTCTGTATACCTGTTAAGAGACAATATATACATAACGTTTCTCCTGTTACGACCGGAATTCGCAAATAAATAAATATATATATATATATATATATATATATATATAAAATAAAAATATAGGAGTAACGCTTTCCCTGAATTCTATATTCGTTTTTTGAGAAAAGATAAGTTCCGTTTTCCAAGTGCGCTCGCAAAATTGTCCACTTATCGCCCGACGCAAGAGATAATCCAGTAAAACCCAGAAAAATAATAAATACAATATCGAACGTCGCCTCAATTACAAACTGGTAATAATTAAAAGTCTGAGGGTATTATTATAATACTTTGGAGGGGAAATTCGCTACAAAAGCCGATATAATACGGAGCAGCGGGGTTCATTTGAAAACCTTTTTTCTAGACTTTATTTACACGGAACGTTTTATACAGATTTCTTCGTTTTAACACAAACGGCGCGTTTCCGCCAGTTCAATTTCTCTCAACGTAACGTACATCTGTTACGTACACTATCCGTTAACGCATTGATATATATATATATATATATATATATATATATATATATATAAAATTCAAAGTCACAAATTATCTGAAATTGTTTACGGCCCACTGCATCGAAATCGGCGTTAGGCTCGTGACGTTTCAAACTTGTATTGTGATTTTATTATAACTTGTTATTAATAGTTTTCTTCTATTCTATGTTCTATTTTCTGTCGTATATATATATATATATATATATATATATATATATATATATATATATCTCAATAAATTGATAAAAGTTGGCACGAGTGTGGTTAAAAAAAAAAAAAGGAAAACGAAGACGAGGGTGGTTTTTACTAATTTTCTCGGCCAAAATTAAAAATGCGTCGTCGCGACGGATCCCGTAAACCCCCGGCCGGTGTTATAACACAAATCTATACAACAGTCGGTGGTTTCTGTATAGAGTTTAGAGGACTCGAAAATTGATAAAACTTTCGTAAATAACAGAGTGGTGCCATCGGAGGGTGAACGCTATCGAAAATAGAAATAATACCGGAAAAGAAGTACGTGGATGGGGCCGATTGGTGTAAAATTGGCGGTTCGTGTCGGATAGCTATTCGACGAGGGCCCTGGGCGGTTTCCTCTTGTCCTGTTTATTCAGGAGTGGATATAGTTTGGCCTTGAGCCGTCCGTTGGCTATGTATTCGGCGGTTGTGACGCCGGCGAACTGTTGGCGCTGTATTTTCGGCCGGCAGAACCTCGCCACCCACAGGTCGAGCATAGAGCTGGCCGCCTCCTGCCGGTTGCTGCTCACCTGCTGGTGGTGGTGTTGATGGTGGTGGTGTTGGTGGTGGTGGTGGTGGTGGTGGTGGTGGGACGACGAAGGGCTGGCGCCTGGCGATAGCGGCGAATCCGTTGTCGCCTGATCACGCCGCCTTTGTTCCGCCTGAACTCCCCAAGACATTCTGAACAAAAGTGAACAATTATCGGCTTAGGGCTAAATTTATACGCATCGAATCCCCGTCGAACCGTAAACAATTTAAATGACGCTAGCGAATGGCGCTTCGACCCCATTTGAAATGAAAAAAAGGTAATTTTTTTTTTATTTCAATATCGGACAAGTGGCGTTGTCAACATCTTTGCACGGATAAGATTCTTCGATACGTTATTATTCGGTCCTTTCCGAAGCGTTCGGTATCGAAATTACATCAACGGTGAACCGAAGCGATTTCCGGTTTCCGTTGCATTTCGCTTTTTTATTGTCATAAAGGTGTTAACGCGTCGCGGGCTCACAGAAAGTTGTACGCCGTGATGAAGCCTTAAAAGATTTTTCGTTAAAAGACGAAGAGCGCTCCTGAGGACGTCCTGTGGAGGTCGACGATGACCGTGAATAAAGGCCGTTATCGGTTCGGATCGCCACAGTTCGACACCGGGACATTGCCGTAGAAGCCGATGAATGTATTATTCGGTCCTTTCTGAAACGTTCCTTAAAAGCCTTAAAAGAATTTTTCGTTAAAAGACGAGGAGCGCTCCTGAGGACGTCCTGTGGAGGTCGACGATGACCGAATAAAGGCCGTTATCGATTCGGATCGCCACAGTTCGACACCGGGACATTGCCGTAGAAGCCGATGAATGTATTATTCGGTCCTTTCTGAAACGTTCCTTAAAAGCCTTAAAAGAATTTTTCGTTAAAAGACGAGGAGCGCTCCTGAGGACGTCCTGTGGAGGTCGACGATGACCGAATAAAGGCCGTTATCGATTCGGATTGCCACAGTTCGACACTGGGACATTGCCGTAGAAGCCGATGAATGTATTATTCAATCCTTTCTGAAACGTTCCTTAAAAGCCTTAAAAGAATTTTTCGTTAAAAGACGAGGAGCGCTCCTGAGGACGTCCTGTGGAGGTCGACGATGACCGAATAAAGGCCGTTATCGATTCGGATCGCCACAGTTCGACACTGGGACATTGCCGTAGAAGCCGATGAATGTATTATTCGGTCCTTTCTGAAACGTTCCTTAAAAGCCTTAAAAGAATTTTTCGTTAAAAGACGAGGAGCGCTCCTGAGGACTTCCGGTCTGGAGGAGGTCGACGATGACCCGAATAAAGGCGATTATCGATTCGGATCGCCGCAGTTCGACACTGGGACATTGCGGAGAAGCCGAATGTATCTTATACCCGGCATTCGAAACCGTCTACGGCTTATCCGCGCAAAGATCTGTTGACGCACTTAAAAATATGTACAACGCCACTTGTTGCCGGTGAATTCCAACAATTTCACTTAGTTGTCGACCCGATAATTAGAGAAAACAAATTAGAGCGTGAAACCCGCACAACCGACTCAAACTTACTACTTATATTTTTACATTATACTATTACAAAATTATTACATCAATAAACGATTTAGCGAAACGCCGAAGCTAATGGACATTTCAAATTGAAATTAAAGTCTTTCGAAAAAAAGAATTTAAAATTATCGAATGAAATATACCTTTTTAATTTTAAACAATTTCATCAAATATACGATACACTTATTTATCGATTCGATAACGGAGACTATTTGTCTGGGGGTAGTTAAAGGCGATATCTTCAACATATTCAGTAGCGGTGTTAGTCACTTTTGGCACTTTTTTTCACGTGTAGTGTACAAATGCATGCGCGTGCAAATGTACTCGACTAAAGTTCGTTGGGGTGCGCTCGCACCGATTAACTAGATTACTGAAAATGCAACAATGTGTTAAAAAAAAACCACCACAGTACAAGTGACAGCGACAGTGCACTGAAAAACATGCCAAAAAAAGTGACAGTAACACAGCGCCTACTGAAGATGGAGAGCGCTGAATCATTGTTCGAATTGATTTCAATGGTTCACCGGTAGCGGAGATCGGTATTGCTGTGAAGCGCAACAGAAATAAGAAACACTTCGCGCCGAGAGAAAAAAAAACGAAAAAGCTATATATATATATATATATAATATAACGGTACGTATAATACTGACTGGTCGAGTTCGCGCAGCGCCTGGTCCAGTTCGACTTTGTCGTTGAGACAGCCGGCCGAATCCTTACTCCTAACTTCCAGCAGACAGTTGAGAATGTTAATGTGCTTGTCGGTGACGCAGTGGGCTCGCAGGAAACTTTCAAGCTCGGCCCACATCTGCCTATACTGCTCTTCCCTGAAAGAATTTCGCCATTTCGTACAAACGGTACGCTCATTTATTCACCGATTCGTACCGAGATATCCAGCGATATATATATATAACATCCGAGCTGACCGATTTGTCGCATTCGAATATACGATACCGCTAGCGGGAATTCGGTGCTTAACGATTTACGTCGACGCGAAATGTGCGAATTTTTTTTCTTAAATTATAACACCGGGGAAAATATTTATCGCGCGTTTACGTATATAGCGTTTTTACAAGACGCCCAACAATCAAATTCCCTCCAAAACCGAAATCAACCCCCCGAAAAAAACCGTCAGGGAATCGGGAACGGAATTCGAATATATATATGCGAAAAATAACTGTACTATTAAATTAGCGAAAGTTTCCATGACTCGTTGGATCGGTTAGTGTTCCGGGAAGATAATATAGGCATAATTGCGCTATATAATCGCGCTGACGAAAAAAAAAATAAATAAATTCTAGTTGGGCGTCGTCAGAGCATTGTTGACGGAATCGACGATACCGACGAACCAAGAGGAAATTGAACGCGTAAATACAGAAACTGTATTTACGTACGTCGGACAAAATATACCTTTTAGGACCTTTAGCCCTCTGCGTCGGACCCGACGTGTTATTATGCAACGGTTCGTGTTTCGCTTCGAGCCCGATCAGTGAATAGATGCACTGTTTGCACTGTATCACGTCGGCTTCTTTCAATTCGGCGAGTAGCATCAAATTCAATATCGGCTCCATATACTGAAAACAACAATTTTGACACTTTCAAACAAAACTTTCGTTTCGTATATATATATATATTTTTTTTTTTTTATAATATTGTAGTTACGAGTACGTCACTGATGAGACCAAAAACTCATTATTTGTATAAATCCGCGATTTCGTTCTGTAGATTATAATCTTGAAAAAAATTACGTTTTCACATTTATTTCATCGTACCCAGTATCGAGAATACGAAAAAAAAAAAACAATTATAATTATCGTATTATAAATCGGTAATTCAACCTGTTTATAATTGAATATGACTGTGGACGAAATCGTCATCGGCCAAAATTTCGTGTGCCTGTCCAAACGCTCTCGTGTTTTTTTCAAAGTGTTGCCCTGAACTTTACCGCCCTTCATCGGCACCAACTTGTTCTGCTGCATGAACAGACCGAAATCCTGAAAAAAAAATAAATATCGTACGTATTTACAACCGATCGCTCACCAATTCTTAAGTGTACAAAAACGTCGATTGATCGACGACACTCGTCGGCCGAATGAATCGGTTCGTCAACCGATTGATAGGCGAACGTCGTCCGAACGATGATTTATTAATCGATTTCATCCGTCCAACTTTTTAATTTTCGCGCCTGTTGAGACGATTAACGGCGCAATTTCTATAATTGTCGATATAAATTTATAATTTTATTAAAATATACGACGGAATAAACACGGACGAATTATTCAAAACTAATACAACCGGGAAAGAGAGGCGAAGGAGATGATGGCCGTGATGGAAAAAATGGAATTTTTCAAGAACGAAAAAAATGAATATAATAAATTCCCAAAGTGATTCCGTATTCGTGGTGTAAATACTACTGAATATGGGCTAACTGACCGCGCCGTAATGAAAGGAAGACTCGATCCTTTGGACTACGTCCGAAGTGACTGACAGCCCGACTGAAGATTGCGAGAAAAAAAGAATTATTATTACAATTATCGGAGAAAAAAATGAATATTCGTTATCGTCTATCCGTATTTCAGTTCTAACTAACGGTAATCCTGTAATCGGTGACCCTTCCGCCGGGCCCTTCGCTAATTGACGGAGGGTCTTCGTGGAGGGAGCGCGCTATCGAGAGGCTGTGCATATATATCTGACCGGCGTGCGCCGCCAGCAAGTGCGACAGCCCTTTGGTGCCGCCGCGCCGCACCACCTCCAGCATCACCGACCGCCCTCCCAACAGGAAATTTATCAGACACGAAGACGGCCGGCTGAAAAAACAGACATATGACATTCATTAGACTAGACTCATATATATATATATATATATACACACACAAAACATAAAGACATATTAACCATTTTGTGGCGAACAGCGCCGCTATAGATGCTCGCTCTCTATTGACGATAAATAGCCGATATTAGAAATATTTCAACTTTTCTTTTACGAAAATACGGTCGAACGTATTGTAAGAGAGAGAGAGAGCGATGCTTATTATACGCGGTAAGCGCGATTGATGGAAAAATACAACAGTGTCCGAAATGTATCGATATTTTGCTCTGTCGATCTGTTAATGTCGAGAGTAAAAAAAAAAAGTATCGATAGAAGAATATCGCGGTCGACCGCGATGAGTTATTACGAATGGCGCACTTTCGTGATAACGACGAGACGACAAATCGAGACGCGCTAATTAAAAAAATTTAATTATTTTTTTACGAGCGATATGTCGTATTTATGTCGATATCGCATCGGCTGCTCAGAGCGCCGATTCCTTATTATTCTAAGAACGCACTCAGCTAGCGATGCGCCACGACAATTTTCAACACTTACTTTAAGTATTCAAAAAGAACGTTTAATTCGGTACCCGAATAAATATTAATTAGGCTCTTGAAAAAAAAAAAACGGTGCGGCATTTTTCCTCAGTCGACTTTTATACGCACAGAACAAGGCGATCTTGTATCGTACATCTTTTCCATTGTAAGCTTTTCTTGTCCCTTTCGATATAATCCGTTTCGAACGAACGTTTAATTCCGTCCCTCAATTTTTCGGATAGAGGATTTTCGCACAAATTAACTTTTAACGACTTTAAAGACGGCGACAGGTGTCGCGAAAGCTTCGACGGACAATATCCGCTTTAAGAGATTTATAAAACATCGATTGTTATCGTAAATTAAGGATTAATTTTGCGACGGCCCAATCGGTAACACCGCTAGCACTAGGTTAGGGATAATTTAAAGAATCGTCGTTAATAATAAATCATTTTTATTTTACCTGTTGACGTCGACGGGAGTGATTCGGTGCATTGCGGTGCAATTGTGCATTTCGGCCGCGGTGCATCCTCTCGGAGTGCACCATTTCAATGTCACTGTCGAATATTCGAATCCATCTTTCGACGATTTAATCTGATCGACGTCGACGCCACAACCTGCCGATATAAATGTTCGATTTTAAAACGGCGCAAAAAAAAAAAAACGCGTACAGTCGTAAAATGACGCCCAAAATAGGAGTGTTTATGAACGTTCATAAAAGGCGGAAATACCGAAAAACGCGTTTATAAATGCTTAAAAAGGCTGAAAATACTCGTTTTTATACCACTTGAAAATGTTAACAAGGCACAATATACTAAACAAAAAAGTCGGAAACGCTCGAAACGACTAAATGGTATGGGCCGAAGAGAAATCGAAATTTTTTCAAATTTCAAAAATACTTTCGCAAATTTTCCCCCGATTCGTACCGTACTGTCAACAGCGGTCCCAACGTCAGTAGAGTTTACGCTTGTCCCTAAAAGGGGAAGTTGAAAAATCGAAATTTTTTCAAATTTCAAAAATACTTTCGCAAATTTTCCCTCGATTCGTACCGTACTGTCAACAGCGGTCCCAACGTCAGTAGAGTTTACGCTTGTCCCTAAAAGGGGAAGTTGAAAAATCGAAATTTTTTCAAATTTCAAAAATACTTTCGCAAATTTTCCCTCGATTCGTACCGTACTGTCAACAGCGGTCCCAACGTCAGTAGAGTTTACGCTTGTCCCTAAAAGGGGAAGTTGAAAAATCGAAATTTTTTCAAATTTCAAAAATACTTTCGCACAGTAGAGTTTATCAACAGCGGTCAGTAGAGTTTACGCCTGTCCCTAAAAGGGAAGTTGAAAATCGTCGATTGTCGGTCCCAACGCCAGTAGAGTTTACGCCTGTCCCTAAAAGGGAAGTTGAAAATCGAAATTTTTTCAAATTTCAAAAATACTTCGGATTCGCAATTGTCAACAGCGGTCCCAACGCCAGTAGAGTTTACGCTTGTCCCTAAAAGGAAGTTGAAAATCGAAATTTTCAAAATACTTTCGCAAATTTTCCTCGTGTCAACAGCGGTCCCAACGCCAGTCCCTTGAAAATCGCAGTAGAGTTTACTTACTTTCGCAAATTTTCCCTCGATTCGCATTGTCAACAGCGGTCCCAACGCCAGTAGAGTTTACGCCTGTCCCTAAAAGGAAGTTGAAAAATCGAAAAATGTTCCCGGATTTCGCCCCCACACACTCGGTGGAGTTATTCGGATAAGGGTAGGGCATCGAATTATTTAAAACTGAATACGATATTTTAAATACGTTAATTTGTGACCGACGTACCTTTAATTAGCGTATCGTGAGCGTTGATAGAATGAAATATTTCGACGTCGTAATTGGCCGACGAACTGGCGTTCTGTTCCTCCTTCATCGGTATGCCGGTTACCGTTGTGCTCGCCAACCGGTAGTGGGAGAGTATCAGCGACGACAACTTGTTCGCCAGACCGCCGGAAGCTTTCACGTGATGGCTTTCGCTCGACAATATACTCGACACCTGAACAAAACGCGACAACAAATGACTAAAAATAGTTGTCATTTTTAAAAACAAAGATATTAAATATCGGGACCGAAACGATATAATAATTCCGATCCGGCGGTAACATCATGAGGTACCTGTATATCGAACAGTTTTTGGTACCCATACATCGGTTATTGAGTCAATTCGTGTCGAGAGAGCGTTGCTCTTCACTTATCGATAATCGCCCCGACCAGTTTTGACGCCGACGCCCTTTATCAAGTTATCGCCTCTTATAGAGCGCCGAAAGAGACTTTTCGTGAGCTCGAAACGCATAAAAAGGCGATGCATTTTTAAAAACTTTACGAAAATTAAAAAATGGAAACGGGACGATAACGTCGCGTCGTCCTGTTTTGCCGCGTTTCAATCGATATCGAACGGACTCTATTAAAACAGATATCGGGGGGGAGTTGGCCGAGTTTAAATTCGTGTGAAGTAAATTTGCACGAAATGCTACAAAATGTTGTACTATTACACAATCGTAGCGAAAGTTAGTTATAATTGATTTTCCGGTCGGAGAAACCGCAATTTTATTTGTCCGCAATATAAACGAACACTTTGAAACCGCGTTTAAACTTAATCGTCTGACTTACCGTGTGCGAAGGTACGTTCTCTGCCAGATTGGGCTGTATATTCAAAAATATAAGGTCGCAGTGGTCGACGGGTATAAGTCTGAAATATTAATTCGATATTAATTCGGGCAAACATCAATTCAGATTGTCGAATCGGAGAAAAACACAATCATTAAAAGAGACAAATTGAAAAATTTTATTTTTCCCCCAGAGGGCTTAAAATAAAACCGAATAATGATTAAGTGCGTTTATAACGGCGAAATAGAAATGTAGCGAGTTGATTGGAAGATCGCAATCATCGAACGGAAATGAATGAACTCTCGTCCGGAAAAAATTATAAACCGTAAACGGACTCACAGATCGGACGATGTCGCCACTTTGTTTCCCTGTATCAGCTCCTGGTGAAACTTTTCCTCGATGGCCGACAAACTTTGACTGTCAGCAACGGAAGTTATACATATCACACGACACCTGTTTATCACCTACAATAAACGTAAAACGGTTACCGAACAACTCCTCGAATACAATCCAATTAACTTTAATATATTCGATACAGTTGTAATCGAACAATCGTCTAGTTTTTCTAGAGCTCGTCACAATTTCAGATTTGTGCAAAAATTATCCAGATTTCTGGCGCAGTCATTGAACTCTCATCGATTATTATTTAATTCAATTATTACTACTTTGCCGAAACAATTGCTTATATATATATATATATATATATATATATATATATATAAAAGGAGGAAAAAATAAAAACCCCCGAACAACACTCCCATTAATCGAGGTTCTTCCGATCAAACTTTCGTCGATTTAATGCGGGAAAAGTATATTTTTTTTTCAAAAGTTTTGTATTTTGAAATTCTGTACGCTCTATACCTACATCTACGATATGCGTCAAATTGATAAATATAAAATGTCCGTAAACTTTGAGTTGACAACAAGCAGTAAATTGGGCGACGATTCATGGCGAGCCCCGTTTTGATGTAAAATTCGTAAAATTATAATATAAAAAGGCGCGCCTCTCAGGTGCGTACTGACAGGTGGCGTGTTTTCGTTGAGCGACGTTCTCTTTTCGTGCTGCTGTTCCGAACACTCGCACATTGCCTGGACAGCGGCCTGCAGACCGTGCCACACTGACAATTCTGCGCCGGCGCCGCCGCCGCTGCTGGTGCTGGCGGTCGGCGTCGTCGTCTGCGCGGAACCTGCGCCCGGCACTCCGACACTCGCCAGCCCGTTCAACAGCTAAAAAAACAACAACAATATCTTATCGGATGTGTCGATTCCAATACCTTCAATTGCACTTTAAGATGACAAGCAGTCGTTACGGGAAACACTAGTCGTGAAACAAATTCTATCCGGTATACGTAAAATTGAATAAACTCGAATTATCACTATTACTGCTACTACTGGAAGTTAGCGATATTTCAGGTTCCAGTGTCGGAAACGTTCACTCGTTCGACAACAATCTCCATTAACGTTGTATATCTAGTGTCGAAATAGGTATTCAGATGTCAAGTGGCGGAATTAACGTAATCGTAATCGGCTTACATGACTGAGACTCTGCTGCGTCGGACTCCACGTGTTCAAACTGTGAGCCTTACTGTCGCTGACGATAAAACGTATCTGGAAAAGAAGAAAAAAAAAATTTTTTCCTTTAAAACTTCGAGACAACATATATACGGATAAATGTTTGACCGACAAAAATTTCGTATACGGTGAGATTAACCACTCGGCGTAGAATTCGTTTCATGGGCCGTTGTAGACGTTGACGACCCCCGACACATCGTGCAGTATTAGCGCGATAGTTGAAAATTATTCAACAAATCGTTCTGCTTCTAAGCCGATCTTCTGGAGAAAATATCCAGCATAGCCAATGATTTTTTTACGCAATTATACGAAATCAATCCGTATAGATTTTATGTGTGTGTGTGTGTGTATTTAGAACAGTCTAAAAAAGTAAAATAAGTATTCTTTTAAACCGATACAAATATGTCACAAATGACTATAGATAAAGAACTAAACGCCGTAGCCCACGTGTCACATATGTGTGTCGCATTAAATTAGAAGAAATCGATTATAAGCCGAAAGAATTATAGATACAATTTATCGATACGAAATTCATTTTATTTTACGAAAATTCGTCATTTCGTCGAGAGATATGTTATACGCTACTTGCGTAACAATTTTAATAATAATAGTGAGGATGACCGAAAAAACATCCAAAGCGGTGACAGTGACACGGGGCGCTACTGAAGATGGCGAGCGGCCGAAAAACCGCAGTCTAGCAAAAGACCGCTGAGAGAGAGAGGAGAGACAGAAACGTCCTACAGTATACCACAACCCCTCGCAGACCACAAGACGGCGATATCAAATTAATATCCGTTTTCTAATCGCGATTGGAGTCGGGCCACTTTCGAGCTGAACGGTCGCGATTATTGAACTCGAATTGCTCTGAGCAAAATACGAAACGCTTCGCCGTTAATTGACATAAAGTTGGGCATGCGACGCCGGTCGTCACCGATGATTTTACCCGATTCATAAATCGGATTCGGAAAGTAGTTTCAATACTGTCCGAAGAGGTCCCGAACTACTGACAAGAAGAGAGAGAGAGAGGGGAGAGAGAGAGAGAGAGGGAGGGAGGGAGAGAGAGAGAGGGAGAGAGAGAGAGAGAGAGAGAGGAGGGGAGAGAGAGAGAGAGAGAGAGAGAGAGAGAGAGAGAGAGAGAGAGAGAGAGAGAGAGAGAGAGAGAGAGAGAGAGAGAGAGAGAGAGAGAGTGAGAGTGACTCCGGGCGGTATTTAATTACTGACCAGTTTACCGGAGGGGAAAAGGTCCCAGACAATGCGGCAGTATTCGATGGCCGCTTCGACACTGCACGTCCATAGAGATTTGGCGATGGGCGCCAGCGGTATGAAGCCGGGACCGCGCGATTTGGTGAAATCGAACTCGATGAGGCTCTCGCAGTTGGAGGCGAAATTGGGCGTGTGGTCGAGCACGAAAAGGGTCTTGTGGTTGGCCGGATGCATTTCTCTATATATCTCTCTCGGCCGGTACAGAAACGCTTCTAGTTAACAAATTTTCGAACAATAACCTGCACGACAGAAGTTTTGGGAAGGTTAAAGGCGGGTTAGCCAGACGCGACATTTGAACATTTGATCCGGCCCAGGTTGGCCAACCTCTGCTAGATTAAACGTCGATTCCCGAGTCGGTAACATATATAAACGCGTATTATTGACGCCTAATAAACGTTAGTAATAAAATTTTTATTCTTATCGGGGAACGGGGGATTTTCCCCGTCGAAACATCACTTTTCTGGTCGTGGGTCGCGGTCGATTCCGTTTCCTTTTTCCTCCGGCGCTCTAAAGCGGTTTAACCCAAATTCGTCACACGGCCCAGATCGACCGCCATTCGCCATATAAGGGCGCCCGCGTTTCTGTTCCCTGTCCGTTTATTGCACCCGGAAAAAAAAATTGGACGGGAAAACCGCTCTTGGAGTTATAGCGGGCCCGCGGAGGGACGAGAGTGAGAGAGTGAGAGTGGGTGAGAGAGTGAGAGAGCGAGAGAGAGTGAGAGAGCGAGAGAGAGTGAGAGAGTGAGAGAGCGAGAGAGTGAGAGAGAGAGAGAGAGAGAGAGAGAGAGAGTGAGAGAGCGAGAGAGTGAGAGAGAGAGAGTGAGAGAGAGAGAGAGAGAGAGAGAGTGAGAGAGAGAGAGAGAGAGAATGAGAGAGTGAGAGAGAGAGCGAGAGAATGAGAGAGATAGAGAGAGTGAAGTGGTTTCGTTTGCGCGATGGGATTTTCCCGTCGAGTACGATTGCGTAGGAGGTAACAAATTCATCCCAGTTGGCATTTCTCAGGCCGTTTTAACAACCGGATTAAAGCCAATAATATGAAAGAGAGAGAGAGAGGACTCTCATAGCGTCAAAGTATAATTACGTTGGTCAATTTGCGACTAACAATCACGATTCGTTCGGTGAGGACAATTAAGCGACCTCACGTCCAACGATAAAACTACCCTTTTTGTTGTTCCCGAATATGAATTTTCAATATCGTGGCGAGAAATTACCATCGGGTTCGGCGACCGGAGCTAACGGACGGCCGACGGGTCGTGACCGCTTTTCGGTACCGAAGAAGTACTCGGTTTGTACTCTGTTATGTTTTGTTGAAGGTCTGTCGGTTAAATAACGCCTGGTTTAATTTTTTTTTTCGACTCAACCGAAGAGCGGATATAATCACATTCCTCGGGATTACAGAAATGGTTCGGACAAAATCGACCAGGAAAAAGGTGACTAATTACCGAGAAATATGTCGGAAAATCCCAGACCTCGACGCCGTAATATATTCAAATCCGAAACCAGTAATCGTGAGTATTAGTCATCCAGTAGTTAGGAGTCGTCATCATCCGATGATTTAGAGGGAGAGAGAGAGAGAGAGAGAGAGAGAGAGAGGGTGAGGGTGAGAGGGTGAGAGGGTGAGAGGGTGAGAGGGTGAGAGGGTGAGAGAGTGAGAGGGTGAGAGAGAGTGAGAGGGTGAGAGAGTGTAATAATTTTCAGGTATAATCGTAGTCATTTGGTATTTGCGTATTGAGTGTATTAGTTGTTTTATTGAAATAAATGCTCTTATAATAATCGCTAAGAACCTAAATCCTGTCGACAAAAAACATACAAAAATAATACAGTTTGACCGCATATAATACCACAGTACCACACCTCAACCACCACCATTACCACCTGTATTAATATTATATATACAGAGTGGTCCAAAAAAATGTATCCACTCTTTAACAGTCCATAACTCGGAAACTAATTGACCGAGTTGTGTCTAATTTTTGGTGAAAGTGTAGCTTAAAGTCCAACTTAAAGATATATCACACTGGAAGTGTTCGAAATTGCCATTATTAACATCCACAGACAGAAACGAAGCCGCCCAACTACTGTCGTGGACGACAGTCCAACGAACCGTTGCAGCAGTTGGACCACATTTAATGTTTTCGTACTTAAAATACCAGTTCAAAATTGGACTTGATTTCGTCCAATTCTAAGCCCTGCGCCGGCCATTCTACGACCCGTCTGTATATTAAGCGCCCCGGGGTATAAAAACGAAAGTTGGCCAACTGACCATTTCAACTCTAGAACTTGAATTAAAATATACCTATCGTCATTCAATTACAGGTGAGAGCGGTAATTAGATTCCGAACTTTCGGAATTTCGGCCTAAAAAAATTGTCATTCCCCCCCCGATCGATCGGAGGATCGACGTCTTGAGCCACATAGAATAGGGGTGGTTTTCGGGAAAACCCTTTTTTTTCCAAATAGAATTAATTGACGAAGTGTCTTTTTTTCGGCCGATAATACGGGCCTAATCGACGGGGAAAAATAAGCCCTGTATTATTCGACTCGGCGTTCCCGCCCAAAGTTGGCGAAGTCGGCGATAAAAAAAAAAAAAAAAAAAAATAATATTTTATCGGGCGTCAATTGCGCGTATCGACGATAAGTGAATCGACGGAATAGTGAATAGCTCGTGTTTCGTAGAAGAGGCGTATTGTGTGAGAGAGGCGTATTTTCCCATTGAGAACAACATTTATTTTCAGGCCGAAATTGATTTAAATGGAACTCGGGCGGGAAAAGTGAAAAAGATTCACGACTCAACTGCAGAGACGCGTATATGCAAATTACAAAATAAAATGTTTTATTTACGAGCTTGCAAATAAATTGCGGTTGTCGTGAGGTTTATATATATATATATATATATATATATATATATATATAAAGAGTGGTCCAAAAAAATGTATCCACCTTTTAACAGCCCATAACTCGCAAACTAATTGACGGAATTGTGTCAAATTTTTGGTCAAAGTGTAGCTTAAAGTCCAACTTAAAGATATATCGCACTGTGGATGTTCGAAATGGCCATTATTAACATCCACAGATAGAGAAACGATGCCGCCCAACTACTGTCGTGGACGACAGTCCAACGAACCGTTGCAGGTTGAACGACATTAATGTTTTGACATTATTATATGTTTGACCACATATAATACCACCGTAACACACCTCAACCACCACCATTACCACCTGTATTAATATTATATTATATATATATATATATATATATATATATATATATATACAGAGTGGTCCAAAAAAATGTATCCACCGTTTAACAGTCCATAACTCGCAAACTAATTGACTGAGTTGTGTCTAATTTTTTGGTGAAAGTGTAGCTTAAAGTCCAACTTAAAGATATATCACACTGGATGTGTTCGAAATGGCCATTATTAACATCCGCAGATGCAGAAAGTATGCCGCCCGACCGCAGCACACGAACAACTACGAACCATTGCAGGTTGAACGACACATTTATTGAATGTTTTCCTACTTAAAAATACCATTTCAAAATTGGACTCCCTTTCGACCAAACTCTAAGCCTGACTTTGCGTCAGTTGTACAACAAGCAAGGTACAACTGACAACAACAGAACACTGACTTATCCGGTGGGCGACTGTGTCAAAATCTGACGAGACAATACAACGGTTGTATGGCGCGATTGGCGGTACTACAAACTGTACAACACTACCAAAAATTAGACAACTCATATATATATATATATATATATATATATATATATATATATATTGGGCAGAGAAACTGAATGTATCTCTTATGGGTGCATTCGAAACCATTTTCCAGTAGCGGTACGGCGGCGCTAATTAAACACAATATGTCTATTTCTGTTTGTCCAAATCGAGAAATTGGAGTCGACAAATTGAAAATTGAGTTTCGGGGCATTTGTGGCCCCGACTGAAAGTTGGAGCGTCGCCGCCGAGAGTTTTCTGTCCCGATTATACGGGTTTCAATTCGCGTATACCTTTTCTTCTTGAGCGTATACCTTTACGGGACGGGCGCGATTTCTAGGCTTTGGGGCCGGTACTAGGGGAGGAAAAAGGGCGAAATGTGGAGAATGACAACTGTGTTTGTGGCCGTGGAGGAGGAGGATGAGGAGGAGGAGGAGGAGGAGGAGGAGGAGGAGGAGGAGGAGGAGGAGGACGCGGGTTGCTTTTAGAGGGGAGCAGAGCCGGGGGAAATCCAGAGTGTGCACCCGGTGATGCAACCGGTGGTGGGGAGGAGGGCCATTTAAGTAAACTCCGACTGTGGGACTCGACCGGTCAGAGAGAGAGAGAGAGTACGACGCCAGACGCACATACCCAGCCGACAGATCGGGTGCAGGAGAACTGCAGCGTAGACCGGACGTCAGCATACATCGGCGTTGTGCAGTTATTGTGACGTGTGCTGAAGAACAGAGAGAGAGAGAGAGAGAGAGAGAGAGACGCGATGAAGGTCAGTTCTATTCGCACTAATATGCGCCCCAATCCTCTAATCAGCGGGACAGATCGGGGACGCTTGAATCGTCCATCGAACGGTTGAAACGTCGGACAGTTTCCACGTCCGGGAGAGAGAGAGAGAGAGAGAGGAGAGAGAGAGAGAGAGAGAGAGAGAGAGAGAGAGAGAGAGAGAGAGAGAGAGAGAGAGAGAGAGAGAGAGAGAGAGAGAGAGAGAGAGAGAGAGAGAGAGAGAGAGAGAGAGAGAGAGAGAGAGAGAGAGGATGGGGGAAAGAAATTAATTCATTTCATTGGCAACAAAGTCATTGCGGATTTCGTTACGCCCGCAAATAAATTTCATCCAAAATATACGCTTAATCGATAAATCGGTTATTTCATGAGTGGGAGAAAAATCGTAAATAGTAGTTAGTAGTAGTAGTGTATCGCTATTTACACTTGACACCAACACCAGTTTACCCTATAACCACTTTACTTGAGTTTCCCTTATTACAACGATACAAAACCCTCCGGCCCTAATATATATATATATATATATATATATATATATATATATATATATATATGTAAGGTGGGAGGAGGCGTATAGACATAAATATAGATATAAATGTCAAAGATAGATATAGTGATAACCCGGCTGGCCCTCACTGTGTGATAAATAGAGAGGGGGGGTTGGGGGGGGGGGTTGGTAAAAATTATTCAAATAGCGCTATACTAATTATACGTTGTTGGCAACTGAATAAATTGCCGATTTCGTTACAGTTCGTAGAGTTTCCCTTGGAAAAAAGAAAAAAAAAATCCGGGAAAACTATCCTACTGTACAGCCGGTGTAATTGGTGCCGTCAATTATACAATCGTTTTGCCCTTTAGGGCGCCGTTAACTGGTCAAATGAGACTGGGATATAATAAGCCGTCGACTGGTAGGAGAAAGGATGGATAGAGCGTTCGTTCGGTCCAAGGCTATCGGATCTGGTTCCGGGTCGGGTTTCCAGTCGCCCTCCAGTCGGCCTCCAGTCGCCTTCCAGTCCGCTTTATATTATATAAAACGGCCGGGGAGAGCTAATTGAAATTGACTAAAAAAATACCCTCGAACCATTTTTAAAATTCAATCTTATCGACGTCGATCCGGCCCTACGGTGTGGGTGGGGCCCGACGATTTTTTTCCACTTTCAAAATCCCTTTTTTCGGTCCATAAACGGTTTATTGACAGCGACACGGACACGAAATTACGATGTTCACAATTGGATATTTGTGCAGATCCAGAGGAGTTAAATCTGCCTGTGTAGTCGACCGAACTACAGAAACTATAGCACTACCAGAAATGAGACAATTCCGTCAATTAGTTTTACCGATTTATGGATTTTTAAACGGTGGATACATTTTTGACCCCCTCTCAAACCCTAATTTTTTTTCCAAAAGTACAACTTGAAAAAGTGTAAAACTGTTGATTTTTGTACAACGGAACAATTGTGATGAGCCCCGTATAAATGAATCATTCCGGTGATATGTTTCGAGGCCGAATTTCTCTATTCGAGGCAGAAAAAAAAAAAAATATAAAGGAAACGAGCTTAGGCCGTGAAAAAGTGATAATTGCACGACGGGAAATAACCGAAGTACAATTACAAATTACAAACACTTTATTATCCCAACGGATAGAGAAACGGGTGGTGGGGTCGTCCAACCGTAGATTTGGATTTTGCACAATTCAGCACTTTACAGCGGAGTACACTTTACACTTTACGTTGGGAGAGACACTGCTGTATAGCATATATATATATATATATATATATATATATATATATATATATATATATATATATATATAATACCAGTATATAGTGTACAGAATTGTGGTCAAAAGGGCGCTTAACGGCTTATAATGGCCTAAATCTGTTTCGACATTGGGGAAATCCCCCCCAATTCCTGGGTATTTTCTTTTTTCTACGGAACAAAATGTTTTCCAGTCACGATATTAATTGTCCTATTGTTATAAAAGGGGAAATACCCCGTAATCCCGTAAAGGTTGTACAAGCAGGTAAAGTCCCGAAAATGTCTGGGTTTTACCCAGTACGTTTTCAAATTGTCTACGGGATTTTCCTTAGGGGGCCCCATCCCAATTGTTGCTCGTCCATGAATTCCCCAGTCACGGTCAAAAATATATATATATATATCTGGTATTGCCATTATATCAGTGTAGAGTAGTCGGTGGTGGGTAGTGGGTCAGTTGGTCAGAGTCTCTGTCTGTGAGCGCTAGTTTCAATTTCGGTCAGAAACCACGATCTCACGATGTGTGTCACGCCCAATTCCGTTCTTCAGGTAATGTCTTCAGTTCAGACAATATTCACGATTATCTGTATCAATACCGTAAAAAATAACCCGGGCCGATCTCCGTATCTCTCTCTCTCTTTGTATGACCACCATCTCCATGACCATATATATATATATATATATATATATATATATATATATATATAATGCCCCTCGGTACGAACGTTATCACGAATAATATTAAACACGTGGGCCCTGATTTGTTGGAGACGTCAGTGGCACGTGTTATCAATCGTGTCAGTGGTCAATATATATATATATATATATATATATATAATCTGATATTGGATATTGTTTATTTAGTCGCGATGATCGTGCGTAATGCGTGTAAAAAAATTGTTAGTTGTGCTGCAACTGACGCCTTTCGCGTCGGCCGAGAGTGGTCCAAAAAAATGTATCCACCGTTCAACGGTCCGTAACTTGAGTACCGATCGGCGGAATCGTCTCATTTTTCGTACACGTTGTACCGTGTTGTAGTCGCGGCCGTACAGGGCGGTATTGTATTCAGTTGTTCGGTCAAACGGTTACCAAAATTGTGCACCGTTAAACGGTGGATACATTTTTTTGGACCACCCTCTGCAGGGCCAAATATCCCGTTCCATCTCTACAGACGCGGTATACGCGGACATCTTCCGCGCTCTCTCCTCCTATTTTCGATTCTTCCACTTAATTCTACTGTTAATTGTCGGTCTACAGGTGTTTTTTTTGGCGGTCCTCTGTCTACCGTTCGAGAACCTGGCCCACGGCTCCGAATCGAGGATATGGTTCGAGGGCGAGAGGATGCCGTCTGGCAAGACGACCGTACCCAGAATCAGGGATACGACGGCGATGGGACCGGCGCCGAGACACGGCCAGACGACCACCAGGACGACGACGACGACGACGACGACGACAACCGACAGGTCAGTACCGAAACGAGTATCGATACAGTAGAGAGTGGTCCAAAAAAATGTATCCACCCTTCAACAGTCGATAACTCGCAAACTAATTGACTGAGCCGTGTCTAATTTTTGATGAAACTGTAGCTTAAAGTCCAACTTGAAGATATCTTAAACGTTCAACGGCCGTACACAAATTCTGTCACCGGATAGTCAGTGTTCTGTTGTCAGTTGTACCTTGCTGTAGACGTAGGCTGGCGCAAGGCTTAGAATTTGGCTGAAAGGAACAACAACAGTTTTGAACTGGTATTTTAAGTACGAAAACATTAATTTCGTTCAACCTGCAATGGTTCGTAGTTGTTCGTGTTCTGCGGTCGGGCGGCATAGTTTCTGTATCCGCGGATGTTAATAATGGCCGTTTCGAACATCCACAGTGCGATATATCTTTAAGTCGGACTTTAAGCTACACTTTCACCAAAAATTAGAGACAACTCAGTCAATTAGTTTGCGAGTTATGGACTGTTAAACGGTGGATACATTTTTTTGGACCACTCTGTATATATATATATATATATATATATATATATATATATATATATATATATTAATACAGGTGGTAATGGTGGTGGTTGAGGTGTGTTACGGTGGTATTATATGTGGTCAAACATATAATAATGTCAAAACATTTATGTCGTTCAACCTGCAACGGTTCGTTGGACTGTCGTCCACGACAGTAGTAGTTGGGCGGCATCGTTTCTGTATCTGTGGATGTTAATAATGGCCATTTCGAACATCCACTCTGCGATATATCTTTAAGTTGGACTTTAAGCTACACTTTCACCAAAAATTAGACAGGACTCAGTCAATTAGTTTGCGAGTTATGGACTGTTGAACGGTGGATACATTTTTTTGGACCACTCTTTATATTGGGCCCGCGGGCCGTACCTCCCACGGCCTCGTTATTTATTATTAAATTTATTAATTTTCAGGTTGAATGATGGTAGCGTGAGGAGCGGTGGGGCGGAAAGGAGGCCGGACTATTCGGGGATGAACATCGCCGGCCCTTCGTGGCCCTCATCGTCCAGTGGGAATTCGGCGCCCCCGAACCGGGCCCCGGCGCCGGCCGCCACCGACGCCAACAACGGCACAGACCGATTTTCATCAGGCCACAGGACCGATCTGACGACGACGACCAGCAGCAGTAGGCCGGACTACAGCTGCATGACACTGGAGAAGAACTGGCCGGCTAGGGGTACGTCGAGGGGCCGCCCACTCTGCCAGAACCAGAGCCAGGGCCAGGGACAGGGCCAGAGGCCGGCCCACCACCACAACAACCAGGGCGGCACCCTCTACGGCCTGCCGATGACACGGCTGTTGGCCCGCGGCATCTCCAAGGTGGCCCTCGACCTGGAGCGTGTTCTGAGGAGGGCCGGCAACGTCGTCTTCTCGCCGACCAACATATCGGCCGCCCTCGCCCTCCTCCTACTGGCCTCCGCCGGCTCAACCAAGGACGAGCTCTACAACATGCTCGGAGTACGGCCCGACGCCATCGATCCCGTCACGAGGTAACTTTTACACACTTTTACACAACCCCGCTTATTCATATCCGGGACACGTCGTTACCGAGTATATTCGGATTCTGTCACTATTTAAAGGGGGGGGAAATACAATTCTAGGTATATAAAATTGTGGAACCGAAAGGTTTTTATTGTTGTGGGGGATGGGAGGGGGGGGGGTGCGGCCGACCTTCTGCAATCTCCCCCCCCCACCCTTTTCCAACTCCGTAATTGTGCGTCAGAACAGGTTTGACGCAAACAACCTTCACCGGGGAGGCCGAACGGAGGAAATAATCGTTATAATGGAAATAATAAAAAAGATATATATATACGTTCATAATAATTCGAAGAAATCTAACTACTCGGGTGGGCCACTTGTTGGGGGAACTGTCGATTTCGTACATTTTCGGCTTTCTTTTCGTAGTTGAGTTCGTGTAATCGACGAAACTGTTCCCATTGCGCTGTTTCCATCCGCGAAATTCGGCCGAAAGTGTGCAGATCGACAGACCGCACTCTCATCCACTCTAAGTTATACTAGTATAAACTTGATTCCGGGTATATCGGCGATTGAGAGCGATGAATAGGCATTCTATGAAAGGAATATTTTACCGGCATCCTTAAATTATAAAAATTGAGACGGATACGAATCTAGCTGGCTCTAATTTAAATGCGCGCAACAACAGATTACAGTTAATTGATGAGAGATCGGTTTTAATTGGGGCCTGTTGATGAGTTGTGGAAGGCCGTCGGAACAATTACTCGAAAATTGCTTTAATTAAAGAGTTCGTTTCGCTTCTTGTTTCCGGTTTTTTTATTTCAATTTTTATGCCCCAAAGAGTAAGGCTTCGCCTCACTACCAATAGCAAGAATTTGAAATTTTTTTCGAACTACAGAAGGGGTGGTCCAAAAAAATGTATCCACCGTTTAACAGTCCATAACTCGCGAACCGATTGACCGATTGCGAACTAATTTTCGGTGAAATTGTAGCTTAAAGTCCAACTTAAAGATGTATCGTAGCTGTAGGCGTTCGAAATTGGCACCGTTATTAATAGCCCGCAGACGGGAAACGATTCCGCCCTGACAACACAACACTGACTATCCGGCGGCGGCTTTGTCGTCCGACAGAACAACGCTTGTACGGCCCGAACTACAACACTATACAACACATAACGTATAAGTAGGAAAACATTAATGAGTATCAAACAGAGCCAACTCTGAACAGCCAGCAGAGTTGGGTGGTGCAGTTGGGGGCGGCATCGTTTCTGTCTCTCTGTGTGTGGATGTTAATACATTGTGAACATTTCCAACACCTATATACATCTTTAAGTTGGACTTTAAGCTATACTTTCACCGAAAATTAGATACAATTCGGTCAATTAGTTTCCGAGTTATGGACTGTTAAAGGGTGGATACATTTTTTTGGACCACCCACCCCCGGCAGTTCGTCGTTTCCACGTGACCGAGTATATTAATTTCCGGTTCCCCTGTTGTCCAGGAGCGAGCTGCACCTCGAGTTGGGCAACATGTTCAAGCGTATGGAGAGCAGTCCGGCCCAGGAGTACGGACCGCAGTTCTCGTTCGCCTGCGCCCTCTTCGTCCAGCGCGATTTCCCGATCGTCGACAAGTTCGCCCTCGTCGCCCGTTCGGTCTACAAGGCGGACGTCGTGCCGGTCGACATCGCCACAAGGCCGGAACAGGCCACCGACTCGATCAACAGGTAAGTTAATAATCCGTCAGGAGATTAACAGCCCTCAATGTTCCCTAAATCACCTCACAACATACCCCCGGAGAGTCCAGACCAGAAGTCGCCCGTCCCTCAAATTCCATTCCGGCCAAGTCCATCCCCTTCTGCGAAGGGTCGCAATGACGCCCCGTAGGTTCGTGACGTTTCTGTCACCTCTCGGCGGCCCCGTCTTCAGTAGCCGCCGTGTCACCGTCACTGTTAGCACTTTTTCATGGGGGGGGGGCATCCTCACTCTCTCTCTCTCTCTCTCTCTCTCTCTCTCTCTCTCTCTCTCTCTCTCTCTCTCTCTCTCTCTCTCTCTCTCTCTCTCTCTCTCTCTCTCTCTCCCTGCTCTCTCTCTCCCTGCTCTCTCTCTCCCTGCTCTCTCTCTCCCTGCTCTCTCTCTCCCTGCTCTCTCTCTCTCCCTGCTCTCTCTCTCTCTCAAAAGAGAATTGTGGTTATACTGATAGACGGACCGGCCTTTCCCACCGCCGGGTTATTGGCGTTACAGAAAATTTTTCTGTAGTTCAAATTTTTCAATTGTTCATTTTCTGTTGAAAAGGTGGATTTCCGAAAAGACGTACGGCCGTATCAAGAACGTACTCTCAGAAAGTCTGAGCCCCGAGACCAAAGTTGTGATTGCCAACGTTCTCTTCTTCAACGGACAGTGGCTCTACCCGTTCCACGCCCGGGCGACAACAAAGTAACTAATTACTCTAATATATATATATTTAATATGTTTAGAGATACCCATTAAATTAAATTAAATTACATTTTTGTAACAACCCCCCCCCCAACACGACCGGGATTTATCCCCTGTGGTCAAGGTGAAAGTATTTCAAACTCGAAATTTTTTTTTTGGACACTTTCTCCCTTTTTTTTCGAAAGCGGACCGGACCCAATATTTAAATAATGACCGGATTTAAATAAAATTTTTCAATTTTTTCCGTTCCAGCAAACCTTTCTACGTGAGCGAAAGCGAGACCGTCGACGTGCCGACGATGGTGAACACGGCCGAGGTCTATTACGCTGAGAACAAGAAAAGGGCGTACAGGACGCTCGGCATGCCCTACAAGGGCGGAGATAGGGCCATGTTCATTGTCGTACCGCAGGGCGACCTCAGAACTTTCGTCAGGTCGTTGACGCCCACCGATCTCGAGCACATTGTCAACGAGACAACCGTACAGCAGGTACAGTCTACAACTGTTTTTGTACAGTACAGTATTTGTATTTGTATTTGTAGCGTGGCAATATACGGGCGACTCGATGTCGGCTCGGTCAGAGCCGTTTTCAAATCGCGTATACCTTTATTCTGAGGCGTCAGACGGATTATTATTTTTTTTTTTAAAGTAAAGGGAAAGAAAGTAATTATTAAGCGTGAAAGTGATTTTATGAGTAAAAAAACCCGCCCAATTACGAAGGAACGATCGAAATTAATGACGCCTCAATAAAAAGGTATACGCGAACTGAAAACGGAGACGGCTCTGACCGAAAAACAAATAAAGTATTTGTATTTGTCCGGAAAAAAAATGTATCGACCGTTACGCGCAAATCCACAACTGGCAAACTGATTGTCAGATGACACAGTCGGCACCGGATAGTCAGTGTTCTGTTGTGTCAGTTGTCTCCTGTTAACTCGAGTAGAAAGTAGGGAAATCCGACTGAACACTTTGTGCTACAGCTATGCGATATATCTTCAAGTTGGACTTTAAGCTACAGTTTCACCAAAAATTAGATACAATTCGGTCAATTAGTTTCCGAGTTATGGACTGTTAAAGAGTGGATACATTTTTTTGGACCACTACCCATTTTTTTTAAGTACATCTTTAGATTGTTTTCTAATTCGGTTATAAGATACTTTGGGCTTTTCCTGCGCAATGTCCATCGTTGAACTATATGGCCTTTATTCGGTCATCTTCCGGATGGCGTCCCGAGCGCTCCTCGTCTTTAACTTAGTCGTCAACCGATCACCGATTATGACGCTTTTTTTTCCCCCTGTTTTCCAGGTGATCTACACCGTTCCGCGTATGAAGCTGGAAAGTTCGATCCAGCTGCGGCGGCCTCTGGAGAGGCTGGGCGTGACCAGCGTCTTCCAGCCGTCGAAAGCCGACCTCTCCAATTTGGCCGAGGGCGTCGCCGTCACCGACATATTCCACAAGGTCGAAATCGAAGTGAGCGAGACGGGCACGACGGCCGCCGCGACGACGATAGCCACACTGACCAGGGACGGAACGACGCCCCTGTTCAGGGTCGACAGACCGTTCCTCTTCTTCCTCTACCATATGCCGACAAGCGCCATCACCTTCTGGGGCTCCGTCTACAAGCCGACGCCCAACTATCCGTCGGCGCAGCCGGCCGCCAACTAACCGACGTCCGCCGTCCACAGTACTGAATACTGTGCGACACTGGACGCAGTCGATTTGAAAAACTCTCTTAGTCGATAATCCCGAAAGATTATCCCCAACATGTTTTGCGGTCGGCGACCGGTCGCAATACAGCGGTTTCGCCAGACCGGCCGTCTTCAGTAGTCGCCGTCCACTCGCCCATTACGTCCTATATATACCCGTCGGGGCCCACATTTCGCCTGCAGGCGACTGTAATCGATTGTAAAAAAAATTTTATAATTTTTCTGTACATATAAAAATGGTGCAGTCGCATAAATTTCGGAAATTGTTTACGCCGTTCTACGAGTAGACTATTTTTGGGTATTGTCTTTAAAATTTAAAATTTTATCTAGTCTCGAAAAAGAGGGAAAAAGAGGAGAAGACGAAATGACAACAACAAAAAAAAGAAAAAAAGGGAGGATATCTGTGTATTAAAATATCCTATTTTCGCCAATTGTAAATACTGTCTAGTAATACAACTATTGTTATTTTGTATTGAGCGTAATTTCTATTTATATAAAATATAACATCTTATTTATAATAAACGAAGGTTTTTACTCATTTCGCCCCTTGAATAAAAATCACCGACCGCTCAATTGTACACTTTTCCCAGTAAGGGCGGTCCAAAAAAATGTATCCACCGTTTAACAGTCGATAACTCGAAAACCAATTGACTGAGTTGTGTCTAATTTTTGGTGAAAGTGTAGCTTAAAGTCCAACTTAAAGATGTATAGCTGTTCGGAAACGTTCGCCATAAATTAATACAGAAAACTATGCAGCCCAACTGCAGCACAAGAACAAAGTCTACTGTCTGTAAAAGTTGGACTTTTGAGCTACACTTTCGCCAAAAATGAGCGGGGACAATTCCGTCAATTGGTTTGCAAGTTATCGGACTTGAAAAATAGTGGAATACAATTTTTTTTCTCTCTATATATATATATATATATATATATATTGGGTTGGCAACTAAATAATTGCGGATTCTTCTCATCTTCGGGTGCGCACTACGAATATACATTTTTTTGGACCCCTCTGTATATATATATATATATATATATATATATATATATATATACACGGGTGAATCGATGTCGTCATCTTTGTTTTAAGATCGCGTATACCTTTATTAAGGCTTCCGACGGGTCGTGCTTTTTATTTTGATCATTCCTTCGTAATTAGGCGGATTTTATTTCTTTTTTTTGGGTACCCACTACGAATATACATTTTTGGACCCCTCTGTATATATATATATATATATATATATATATATATATATATATACACGGGTGAATCGATGTCGTCATTTTTTTTTCAAATCGCGTATACCTTTATTAAGGCTTCGACGGTCGTGCTTTTTATTTTGATAATTCCTTCGTAATTAGGCGGATTTTGCTGGGTACCACTACGAATATACATTTTTGGACCCTCTGTATATATATATATATATATATATATATATATATATATATATATATCGATATATACGAGGGTGAATCGATGTCATTTTTTTTTTTCAAATCGCGTATACCTTTTATTAAGGCGTCAGACGGGTCGTGCTTTTTATTTTGATAATTCCTTCGTAATTAGGCGGAATTTTTTTTTTTTTTGGGTACGCACTACCAATATACCCTTTTGAATGGGTTCGAAGGTGTAAACTTTAATAAATCCGGCGTGAAAATCGATTTTTTTTTCCGGTCCGCGAATGGCGAATGGTAAAACGGTAAACGGAACGGCCGGCTCCCGGATACCGGTACCCGTACCCCCACTGTTGCCCGTCGCCCGACCAACGGCGATTAATAATGGTCGATGGTTATTAATAATTAATTCGTGTAGCCGGCCCGATCGTTCGCCAAACGACACAGAGTTCACGACGCGGACAACACGTATCCGGTAAGTTGGCTGTATACACGTATAAGCTGGCCGGTTAATATAATTGTTGTAGCAGAGTATCGGCCGTTCGCCACCTTCAGTAGTCTTCTCACTGTACCGGTCATAAATCGCCAGCTATTGAAGACGGCGAACGGCCGTGAGACCGGGGTCTAGCGCGAAACGGATAAAACTCCCCAGTAAAGTTCCCGTAAAGTTTAAAGTTTAATTTAAGTTTCAAAGTCAATTTAAATGTCCGACAGAATTCAACGGAATTCGATAGATAGATAACCGACGCTTTTAACCGGCGCCGGGCGAACCATAAAAATGTATCCGGATAAAAAAAAAAAAAAAAACCGCGAAGTAATTATATATTATTATTTTTTTTTACCATTCTCCGATGAATAACAAACTTTTATTTAATCCAGATTTACCGTTTCCCAAGGGTAAAACGAGTTATAACTCGAAGCTACTAACTACTGTTTCGAGTTTCTTTAAAGACTGGGACAAAATTGGAATTTTTTTTTTTACGAAACCAGAGTTCATTAAAAACACGGTTTAACGCAGTTCTACTTTGTATTACTGTTTTCCCTTTAAATCGACAATATTCCTCCCCCCCCCCACCCCCCGCGTTAGAACTACGAAGCTGGAGATATTTATATCCGGCAATTCGGGAAAATGAAGAAAATTTTTTGACTCGTCGGTTTTTTTCCGTCCGTAAATTAAGTTTCGTAAATTAATTGTCAGCCCGATCCGGTCTAAAATTGGTCTAATCTAATGCGTAGATATGGGCGGAGAGGGCGGAAGGGCCGATAGGGGCCGATTCCTGAAGATATTCACCGAAAACTCTTCAATTCACGGAGTCGGACATCTCACCGCCGACAACAGGCATCCACTGGAATAGTAAGCTTTTTGGCTCATCTTTAAGGAAAATGTCTTATTCCTATTTCCTTTTTTTTAAATATTGCGGCGTTCTACATATTTTTTTTTATTGAGTAGTTCAGTACATCTTTTTGGCGCGGATAAGCCCGTAGACGGTTTCCAATTCGCGTCCAGAAGATACATGACACTCCGCAATGTTGAACTGTGACCTTTATTCGGGTCACGTCGTCGACCTTGCGTTTTAACGCAAAATGCGAATTTTAGGCGCGAAATCGTCCCAAAATGCGGTTATTTGGCGCAAAATGAGGTTTTCAGGCGCTGAATCGTCAAAAATCTGGGTTTTAGCCCAAAATGTCGTTCGTAGAGGCAAATCGGTCAAAATGCGGTTTTTGGCCAAAAAGGTTGGCGGTTTTTAGGCGCGAAATTGGCCCAAAACTACGGTTTTAGGCCAAAATGACGTTTTAAGTGCGAAAAGCGGTTTTGGCCCAAAAAGCGGTTTTAGGCGCAAAATCGGCCCAAAAATACAGTTTTGGCACAAAATCAACCAGAAAATACGGTTTTAAGCCCAAACTCGGCCCAGAAATACGGTTTTAGTCCCAAAATGCCGTTCGTAGAGGCAAAATCGGTCAAAATGCGTTTTTTGGCCAAAAAAGCTGTTTTTAGGCCCCGAAATATGGTTTTAGGTGCGAAATTGGCCCAAAACTACGGTTTTAGGACAAAATGACGTTTTAAGTGCGAAAATGGCCCAAAAAGCGGTTTTTAGGCGCAAAATCGGCCCAAAAATATAGTTTTTGGCACAAAATCAACCAGAAAATACGGTTTTAAGCCCAAACTCGGCCCAGAAAATACGGTTTTAGTCCCAAAATGCCGTTCGTAGAGGCAAAATCGGTCAAAAATGCGGTTTTTGGCCAAAAGCTGTTTTAAAAGCTGTTTTAGGCGCGAAATCGGCCCGAAAATACGGTTTTCAGGCCCAAAAATGCGGTTTCTAGGCGATAATCGGTCAGAAACGCTTCTTTTTGGCGCAAATTGGTCCCAAAAATGAGGTTTTCGGGCGCAAGATCGGCCAAAAAATGCGGTTTTTAGGCTCGAAAAATTCCGTTTTCAGGCGCAAAATCGTCCCAAAAATAAGGTTTTCGGGCGCAAGATCGGCCAAAAAATGCGGTTTTTTTAGGCCCAAAAAATATGGTTTCCAATTCGCGTGCAGAAGATACATTCGGCTTCTCCGCAATGTTGAACTATGACCTTTAAATGGGGGGTCGCATCGTCGACCTCCGCCGGACGTCCGGAGCGTCTCGACGCAAAAATCCCCCAAAAATATGTAGAAATCCCGGTATCGTTAATAGTGATTGAATACTCGAAGACTCCTGGAGCCGTTCCAGGAAATTGGACGATTAAGTTCAATTGCCAAAAAAACGGTCCTTCCTGTCGGTTCCCGCCCCACTCTCAGAGACAGAAGATTGACACGTGGAATCCACGTGCGAGACTGAAACGGACAATTATTAATTTTTCAACCGCCTACTGAAAAACGTCCAATTCATCGATCCCAACCGTCTCTGACTGGGGAGAGAATAAGGCCATCAGGAGCCATCATTGGTATAAAAAATTTTTTTTCAGCTTCGTCTGGTGGACTTGGGTGTTGGGAGCTGTCGGAGGGGCCGTAATATTGAGCGTCTCGACGTGGAAACGGTTCCAGGAGAAGCCGACAGTCGTCTCGATGGAAAGGAACTACCAGGAGTGGAACACGTCGTTTCCGGCTGTCACGCTCTGCCCTTCGACCAATTTCGACCCTTTCAGATTGGACTCGTTCATCAACACCAGGTAGACAGACAGACAGACAGAGAGAGAGAGTAACGACCGGTTTTTTTTGTGCATTTCTCCTTTAACTTTCTTTTATATTAAACCGACTCCAACTGCCCAAGATATCCCAACTCGGAAGACAAGGAGGAGCTGAAGAATTTCCTCAGGATACTGGGCGACGTACGCTACGACAAGCCGGAAGTCCGACTTCCCGAAGTCAAACGGCTACAGCCCCAGGACTACTGGACGGCCCTATATCCGATCAGGTATAAATATTCCACGATAAAATATCGTGTTGGACGATTAAGTTGAGGATTTTTTTCCATTTAAGGAGACGAGGAGCCGGAGGACGTCCGGTGGAGGTCGACGAATCCGGCGAAATTACTTAGTTGCCCAATAGAATCTCCACTTAGTTGGCGACAATAAAGGTCCGATCGTACGGAATAATCAATAAATAGATGGATATTTATGTTGAAATTTTTTTACCGGCAGGTTCGATTTCAAGTACAACGTGAGCAACAGCAATTCGGACATTTACGACGTCTCGAAGATGGGCCAAGTCATAACCGAATTCGGACTTTGTTACACTTACAACAGCGTCGTCGCCCACTATTACCAACCGAGGTAGGACTTAATTACTTTAGGTTGGCGACTAAGTAATTGCTGATCGTCTGAGATATAAAAATCGGCTCCGATATAAAAATTGAAAACGTCCCAAAAACTCAGTTGTACAACAAGTGTATAGAAGCGCAGTTTGTGTATACAAAACGGTACGCGCAATTAAGTGTTTTCACTTTTATTCGGGAACCGGTTACAAAGTAAGACAGAGGACATCGAACACTCACTGATAAGCGAGTGCTGAACCCGAAGTATTTATATTGAATGTTGTACTGCGGATGGAAACGTTTTAAAAAAATTATATTTAAATATTAAATTTAATTTTCTGTACAGACATCGTGCAACTAGTGCGAGAATATTGTCGCTATATTTAAATCGAAAAGTGTTATACTACGATCAAAGGTCAGAGTTGATAAGACGTTGTTAAAAATTTTTTTTTTTTTTATTATACTTATACTTATATGTCAATGACTAGCTATTTCTACATGCGCTGTTGGTAACATTTTCTTTTTCTTCTTTTTTTTTTTTTTTTCAATTGCGACCGAGAAAAGCTATTGGGAAAACAACAGTTGGACTTTGACAACGGAGCGGTCCCACTTCAAAGGGAGCCCACTCGACGGCGACATATTCGCTCAGATCATGAACATGAATTCGGGTTTTGAGGTAATTTTCATCAAAAACACTCGAAGAACAACTCTCTCTGTTTGTTGCACAACAAAATAATACAGGGGGTGGTCCAAAAAAATGTATCCACCGTTTAACAGTCCATAACTCGAAAACTGATTGACCGAGCTGTCTCTCATTTTTGGTGAAATTGTAGCTTAAAGTCCAACTTGAAGATATATCATAGCTGTAGGTGGATTCAAATGAATTCCATAGTCAAAATGTCGATTACTTTCTGGTACCCCTATTAATATACAGAGTGGTCCAAAAAAATGTATCCACCGTTTAACAGTCCATAACTCGGAAACTGATTGACCGAGCTGTCTCTCATTTTTGGTGAAATTGTAGCTTAAAGTCCAACTTAAAGATATCACACACACTTTCTTTCCCTTTACTTATAAAAAAATTAAAAAAAAAAAAAAATTGTACGTCTTAATAAAGGTATACGCGATTTGAAAACAAAGATGGCTCTGACCACACCGTTATATCGAATGGAGCCGGCCCCCTACTAGTAAATATTAACCGGGTGAATGTTGTATATTTTTTTGAGATGTACGTCCACGGTCCTGAAGAGGTGGCCGACGCCGCTCTGAAGAGGCTCCGCTCGCAGAACAACTCGTACAAGACGGTGGACGTCCAAGCGCTCAGCATCTATTCGACTGAGGCCACCGGCCGCCTTTCGGTCAACCAGAGGAAGTGCAGGATGCTCCACGAATCGCTCCTCTTCATCAGCCCCTCCTACACCTACAACCAGTGCCGGCTCCAGTGCAGGATGACGCTCGCCGACCGCCTCTGCTCCTGCGTGCCACACTTCTACAGGAACACCAATCCTCGAGTCAAAGGTCCAACAAGACGACAGGCCCAGTGGGACCACTGACAGTATTGTTTATTTTGCCCTCACCTAACTGTGACTCTCCGCCAGACTCTTATCCAGAGTCCGGATCCTCGCAATCCCACACTGAATAATCCCCACGATGATCTAAAAATCAGCCTTCCTTTGAAGAATCACCGGCTTCCTCCTGTCTACAAATCCTTCCGTTCCGAAACCTTCACTCAATCGGACAACATTTTCCCTTCTGCGGGCCCTTCGCCCTTCCCGAAAATCCCTCCTAACGAGGAGTTCCTTAACGCCGTGTGTATAACTCCCGTTCGAGAGTTCACCGAGTCTCGGGTGTAAAGTGCTGTCACAGCACTGGATACAATCTAAAATCTTGTACGAACTATCGTTTTTGCTAGAACGAACGCCCTTTATATATATATATATATTTTTTTTTCTGTTTCTAAACAGACCGCTATCCCGTCTGTACGGCGGAGGGCTGGAAGTGTCTGCACGAGAAAAGCGGTGAGTAGGACAATAATAACGGGCTGTATGCACAGTTTATCCGTATTGTATGTCACTGGAAAGGTATACGAAAGACGAGCGCTGTTTCTGTCTTCAGTAGCGCCGTTTTGTGCCGGTCACTGTCAGAGTGGGGGCGGGGGACAGAAACACAGCGAAACCAACGGGCTATATTAATATAACCGTTTCGTGGTCTTCGAGGGGTTGGAATATAATTAATACCCCGTAGAGGTTCGTGATGTTTCTGTCTCTGCTCTCTCGCTGAGGTTTTGGTCTTTTGCCGGACTGCGGTTTGTTTCGGCCGCTCGCCATCTTCAGTAGCGCTGTATTACTGTCCACTGTTAGCGCACTTTGGACGTTTTTCGGGCCGACAGATATCCCGAACCACCTACGCGCAAAAAAGGGGTTGAGAGTTTTGAACTTAAAATGACGTTTTCTGCAGAACACTTGATTAAGCTCCGGGATCCGGCGACCGGCCAGAGAACCAACTGTCCCTGTTATCCGGCCTGCAACGAAGTCCACTACCTGCTCGGCAACGAAAACACCATGGAATGGTAACTAACCAACTTAATATATCTGTATAAATATCCGCATGTATATACAGAGGGTGGTCCAAAAAAATGTATCCACCGTTCAACAGTCGATAACTCGCAAACTAATTGACGGAATTGTGTCTAATTTTGGTGAAACTGTAGCTTAAAGTCCAACTTAAAGATATCACACGCTAATTGACCGAGTTGTCTCTAATTTTCGGTGAAACTGTAGCTTAAAGTCCAACTTAAAGATATATCACACGCTAATTGACCGAGTTGTCTCAATAAAGTCCAACTTAAAGATATCACACGCTAATTGACCGAGTTGTCTCTAATTTTCGGTGAAACTGTAGCTTAAAGTCCAACTTAAAGATATATCACACGCTAATTGACCGAGTTGTCTCTAATTTTCGGTGAAACTGTAGCTTAAAGTCCAACTTAAAGATATATCACACGCTAATTGACCGAGTTGTCTCTAATTTTCGGTGAAACTGTAGCTTAAAGTCCAACTTAAAGATATATCACGCGCTAATTGACCGAGTTGTCTCTAATTTTCGGTGAAACTGTAGCTTAAAGTCCGACTTAAAGATATATCACAACACTTTAGGCGTTCGAAATCCACAGAGGGACAGAAACGATGCAGCCCAACTGCAGCACAAACTGCACTAACTGCACAACCAACGCGTTCAGAGTTGGGATATTTGTGCACATGATTATGTACGATGCATTCTCTTTTCGCGTCCCCCGCAGGTAAAAGTCCAGAGGAGTTTCGTTAAGTTTTCGTCGAGATAAAGCCCACTAATTAGCCGTCAAATCAGTTTGCAAGTTATGGACTTGCACTGCTGAAACAGTGGATACATTTTATCGGATATGTATTTATAATTTTTGAAACGTTTCAATTTTGTACAGGCCACTGGGAAGCAACGTCAAGTGGACACTGATCAAATATCCGAGGATGAGAATTAAAAGGGACGTGCTGTTCGGATGGTCCGATCTGCTGGGTGGGTTTTTTTGGTTTTTTTAACCAAAATTTATATTTTGCACAATCGACTTTGTTCTCGCTGAAGAAACCACCCGATAGTTTATGTTTTTACCGAAATTAACGCGAGTTTTGAATTATTACAGTTTAGTAAACAGTTTAGTGAAATTGTGTCATGTCGGCAGTTGCCGTTGGCGGCACTGTGGCGCTATTTCTGGGCAGCAGCTTGCTCAGCGTTGCCGAAGTGGGCTATTTTCTGACGCTGAGACTCTTCTGCTACGTGCTGAGGGGCGATTGAGGGGCGGCCAGAACGAATCGATGGAGGGATGAATCGTCGAATTACTCCCATTTATATAGATATAGAGTGCAACGTGTCGCGGCACGCTTCGCCTTGACATTTTATAATTCGGTTGCCGACCGAATCAATAAAGCCCTATTTCACCCCCGCTTACCTCGTTATTACGACAAATTATCGCTAATAAACGTCTTATAATTATAATATATCTTATGTATGTTTCTTCTCTAATCTTCCCCCAACCCACCCCTTTTACCCAATGGAAAACGATCGGTTCGAAGATATATTTGGACTGTTTTCCGGACGTAATCGGATTTATTTATTTATTTATTTGGAGGGGGATCTCTGCGCTGCACGGCGGTTTTTAGGGAAGAACCAAAACTGCGGTTTTTAGGCCCAAAAATGCGGTTTCTAGGCGAAAAAATGAGGTTTTCAGACGCTAAATCGGTCAATAAATGCGGGTTTTAGGCTCAAAATAGCTGTTTTTAGGCCCAAAATGCGGTTTTAGGCCCAAAATGCCGTTCCTAGACGCTAAATCGGTCAATAAATGCGGGTTTTAGGCCCAAAATAACTGTTTTTAGGCCCAAAAATACGGTTTTTAGGCCCAAAAATGCCGTTCCTAGAGGCAAAATCGGTCAAAAATTCGGTTTTTTGGCCGAAAAAAGCTGTTTTTAGGCCCGAAATTGGGCCAAAATGCGGTTTTTAGGCGCGGAATTGACCTAAAAATACGTTTTTTAGGCCCAAAATGTGGTTTCTAGGCGAAAATCGGTCAGAAATGCTTCTTTTGGCGCAAAATCGTCCCAAAATTGGTTTTTATGCTGTTTTAGTAAAAATTGGCCCAAAATGCGATTTTAGGCCCAAAAATGAGCTTTTAGGTCAAAATGCCGTTTTTAGGCGCAAAATTAATGCCGTTTTGGCCAAAAATGGTTTTAGGCCCAAAATGGTTTTAGGCCAAAATTGGCCCAAAATGAGCTTTTAGGGCAAAATGCCGTTTTAGGCGCAAAATTGGCCCAAAATGCGGTATTTAGGCGCGGAATCGGTCCAAAAATTCGGTTTTTAGGGCCAAAAATGCGGTTTCTAGGCGAAAATCGGTCAAAAATGCTTCTTTTTGGCGCAAAATCGTCCAGAAAATGATGTTTTCAGGCGCAAGATCGGCCGAAAGATGCGGTTTTTACGCCTCAAAATGAGTATTTTAGGTCAAAAAATGCCGTTTTTAGGCGCCAAATCGGCCCAAAACTGCGGTTTTTTAGTGCCAAAAAGTAACGTTTTCGTCGCGCGAAATGTAAAAACGCTTAAAAATTCCAATAACGCCGTTTCCATCGAGAGAGCCGCAACGACTTAGTTGCCGACAGATTGGGACCGCCGGATTTCCTTAAACAGTTCCTCGTCCTCGGGCAGAGATATCGTTCCAAATTGTACGATTGTACGATTAGTCACAGTGTTCCGAAACACTGGCAAGAAAATTATAAAAATATTTTATATATAATATTATTCGTCTAGCCTCTAAAGTCTGTCCTGTATAACGATTTTATCGTTAATTGACACTGCGCCCGCATTGATACCCCTATGATTCCAATCGCTGATAATCGTATTATATAGTGGTCACTAATTGGAGCGGTGTTTCATTTTTATGCTGGCGCGTGACCAGTTTCGTGCGCGAGGTCACGATAAAATGATCGATTCCAGAGCGGACCGACGCTAAAAGCAATTTTAGACGTTTTTCACTCTTGGAAAGTTCAACAGGACACGAAACGACAGCCCCACATCAGGAAACGTTTTTTTTTACCGTAGAACTCCAGTTCTACGACAGACAGCAGTTTTAGACCGTTTTATTTCCTCCTGTGGGCCTTATTAGGACAAAAACGGGCCCAAATATACGGTTTTCAACTCCGAAAATGAGGTTTATAGGCGCAAAATTGGCCCGAAAATACGGTCTTTAGGCGCAAAACCGGCCCAAAAATGCGGTTTATAGACCGAAAATGAGGTTTTTAGGCCCGAAATCGGCAATAAAATGCGGTTTTTAGGCCCAAACTCGGCCCAAAACGCGGTTTTAAGGCCCAAAATCACCCCAAAAATGTGGTTTATAGACCGAAAATGCTGTTTTAAGGCAAAAATTGGCCCAAAAATGCGGTTTTAAGGACCAAAATCGATCCAAAAACACGGTTTTTAGGCCCAAAATCGACAAAAAAAATGCTGTTTCAAGGCCCAAAATAAACCCAAAAATACGATTTTTAGGCCCAAAAAAAGCCAATAAATGGGTTTTTAGGCCCAAAATCAACCCAAAAATGCGGTTTATAGACCGAAAATGCTGTTTTCAGGCCAAAAATTGGCCCAAAAATGCGATTTTTAGAAGCAAAAAAGCGGTTTTTAGGCCCAAAAATACGGTTTTTCGGCCCAAAAATGCAGTTTTAAGGTACAAAAATGCAGTTTTTAGGCCTGAAATCAACTCAAAAATGCGGTTTTTAGACCAAAAATGCTGTTTTATGGGCCAAAATTCGCCCAAAAATGCGGCTTTTAGCCCAAAATCCATCCAAAAATGCGGTTCTTAGGCCCAAAATAAACCGAAAAATGCGGTTTTTAGGCCCAAAATCCATCCAAAAATGCGGTTTTTAGGCCTTAAATAAACCCAAAAATGCGGTTTTAGGCCCAAAATGCCCAAAATAAACCAAAATAGGCCCAAAATAAACCTAAAATGCGGTTCTTAGGCCCAAAATAAACCCAAAAATGCGGTTTTTAGGCCTTAAATAAACCCAAAAATGCGGTTCTTAGGCCCAAAATAAACCCAAAAATGCGGTTCTTAGGCCCAAAATAAACCCAAAAATGCGGTTTTAGGCCCAAAATAAACCCAAAAATGCGGTTTTTAGGCCCCAAATAAACCAAAAAATGCGGTTTTTAGGTCTAAAATAAACCCAAAAATGCGGTATTTAGGTCCATAAACGGCCCAAGAATGCGATTTTCAGGCCCAAAATCGGCACAAAAATCCTGTTTTTAGGCCGAAAATTGGCCGGAATATACGGTTTTTGGGCCCAAAATCGATAAATAAATGCGGTTTTAGGACCAAAACAAACCCAGAAATGCGATTTTTAAACCCAAAAACGGCCAAAAAATTCTGTTTTCATGCCCAAAATCGGCAATTAAATGCGTTTTTAGACCTCAAATCGACCCAAAATTGCGGTTTTTAGGTCATAAATTGGCCCAAAAATGCGGTTTTCAAGCCGAAAATCGGCTAATAAATGCGTTTTTAGACCCAAAATCGACCCAAAAATGCGGTTTTAACACCGAAAATGCGGCTTAAAAAAGTCGCCCGATATCGCCCATATTTGGTGAAAAGTGGTCCCAAACTGAGTTACATTTGCCTCTAAAAGGAAAGCTGAAAAATCGAAAATTTTAAAAAAGTCGTCCGATTTGGCCCATATTTGGTGAAAAGTGGTCCCAAACTGAGTTACATTTGCCCCTAAAAGGAAAGCTGAAAAATCGAAAATTTTAAAAAAGTCGTCCGATTTAGCCCATATTTGGTGAAAAGTGGTCCCAAACTGAGTTACATTTGCCCCTAAAAGGAAAGCTGAAAAATCGAAAATTTTAAAAAAGTCGCCAGATTTGGCCCATATTTGGTGAAAAGTGGTCCCAAACTGAGTTACACTTGCCCCTAAAAGGAAAGCTGAAAAATCGAAAATTTTAAAAAAGTCGTCCGATTTCGCCCATATTTGGTGAAAAGTGGTCCCAAACTGAGTTACACTTGCCCCTAAAAGGAAAGCTGAAAAATCGAAAATTTTAAAAAAGTCGTCCGATTTAGCCCATATTTGGTGAAAAGTGGTCCCAAACTGAGTTACATTTGCCCCTAAAAGGAAAGCTGAAAAATCGAAAATTTTAAAAAAGTCGTCCGATTTAGCCCATATTTGGTGAAAAGTGGTCCCAAACTGGTTACACTTGCCCCTAAAAGGAAAGCTGAAAAATCGAAAATTTTAAAAAGTCGCCGATTTGGCCCATATTTGGTGAAAAGTTCCCAAACTGAGTTACACTTGCCCCTAAAAGGAAAGCTGAAAAATCGAAAATTTTAAAAAAGTCGCCCGATTTGGCCCATATTTGGTGAAAAGTGGTCCCAAACTGAGTTACATTTGCCCCTAAAAGGAAAGCTGAAAAATCGAAAATTTTAAAAAAGTCGTCCGATTTAGCCTATATTTGGTGAAAAGTGGTCTAAAAGGAAAGCTGAAAAATCGAAAATTTTAAAAAACATATTTGGTGAAAAGTGAGTTACATTTGCCCCTAAAAGGAAAGCTGAAAAATCGAAAATTTTAAAAAAGTCGTCCGATTTCGCCCATATTTGGTGAAAAGTGGTCCCAAACTGAGTTACATTTGCCCCTAAAAGGAAAGCTGAAAAATCGAAAATTTTAAAAATGTCGTCCGATTTGGCCCATATTTGGTGAAAAGTGGTCCCAAACTGAGTTACATTTGCCCCTAAAAGGAAAGCTGAAAAATCGAAAATTTTAAAAAAGTCGTCCGATTTCGCCCATATTTGGTGAAAAGTGGTCCCAAACTGAGTTACATTTGCCCCTAAAAGGAAAGCTGAAAAATCGAAAATTTTAAAAAAGTCGCCCGATTTGGCCCATATTTGGTGAAAAGTGGTCCCAAACTGAGTTACATTTGCCCCTAAAAGGAAAGCTGAAAAATCGAAAATTTTAAAAAAGTCGTCCGATTTCGCCCATATTTGGTGAAAAGTGGTCCCAAACTGAGTTACATTTGCCCCTAAAAGGAAAGCTGAAAAATCGAAAATTTTAAAAAAGTCGTCCGATTTCGCCCATATTTGGTGAAAAGTGGTCCCAAACTGAGTTACATTTGCCCCTAAAAGGAAAGCTGAAAAATCGAAAATTTTAAAAAAGTCGTCCGATTTCGCCCATATTTGGTGAAAAGTGGTCCCAAACTGAGTTACACTTGCCCCTAAAAGGAAAGCTGAAAAATCGAAAATTTTAAAAAAGTCGCCAGATTTGGCCCATATTTGGTGAAAAGTGGTCCCAAACTGAGTTACATTTGCCCCTAAAAGGAAAATGCTGGAAAATCGAAAATTTTAAAAAGTCGCCGATTTGGCCCATATTTGGTGAAAAGTGGTCCCAAACTGAGTTACATTTGCCCCTAAAAGGAAAGCTGAAAAATCGAAAATTTTAAAAAGTCGTTGATTTGGCCCATATTTGGTGAAAAGTGGTCCCAAACTGAGTTACATTTGACCCTAAAGGAAAGCGAAAACCGAAAATTTTAAAAAGTCGCCGATTTGGCCCATATTTGGTGAAAAGTGGTCCCAAACTGAGTTACATTTGCCCCTAAAAGGAAAGCTGAAAATCGAAAATTTTAAAAGTCGCCGATTTGGCCCATATTTGGTGAAAAGTGGTCCCAAACTGAGTTACACTTTGCCCCTAAAAGGAAAGCTGAAAAATCGAAAATTTTAAAAAGTCGTCCAGATTTGGCCCATATTTGGTGAAAAGTGGTCCCAAACTGAGTTACATTTGCCCCTAAAAGGAAAGCTGAAAAATCGAAAATTTTAAAAGTCGCCGATTTGGCCCATATTTGGTGAAAAGTGGTCCCAAACTGAGTTACACTTGCCCCTAAAAGGAAAGCTGAAAAATCGAAAATTTTAAAAAAGTCGTCCGATTTAGCCCATATTTGGTGAAAAGTGGTCCCAAACTGAGTTACACTTGCCCCTAAAAGGAAAGCTGAAAAATCGAAAATTTTAAAAAGTCGCCGATTTGGCCCATATTTGGTGAAAAGTGGTCCCAAACTGAGTTACATTTGCCCCTAAAAGGAAAGCTGAAAAATCGAAAATTTTAAAAAGTCGCCCGATTTCGCCCATATTTGGTGAAAAGTGGTCCCAAACTGAGTTACATTTGCCCCTAAAAGGAAAGCTGAAAAATCGAAAATTTTAAAAAAGTCGTCCGATTTGGCCCATATTTGGTGAAAAGTGGTCCCAAACTGAGTTACATTTCCCTAAAAGGAAACTGAAAAGTTACACTTGCCCCTAAAAGGAAAGCTGAAAAATCGAAAATTTTAAAAAAGTCGTCCGATTTGGCCCATATTTGGTGAAAAGTGGTCCCAAACTGAGTTACATTTGCCCCTAAAAGGAAAGCTGAAAAATCGAAAATTTTAAAAAAGTCGTCCGATTTGGCCCATATTTGGTGAAAAGTGGTCCCAAACTGAGTTACACTTGCCCCTAAAAGGAAAGCTGAAAATCGAAAATTTTAAAAAGTCGCCAGATTTGGCCCATATTTGGTGAAAAGTGGTCCCAAACTGAGTTACACTTGCCCCTAAAAGGAAAGCTGAAAAATCGAAAATTTTAAAAAAGTCGCCCGATTTGGCCCATATTTGGTGAAAAGTGGTCCCAAACTGAGTTACATTTGCCCCTAAAAGGAAAGCTGAAAAATCGAAAATTTTAAAAAAGTCGCCAGATTTGGCCCATATTTGGTGAAAAGTGGTCCCAAACTGAGTTACACTTGCCCCTAAAAGGAAAGCTGAAAAATCGAAAATTTTAAAAGTCGCCCGATTTCGCCCATATTTGGTGAAAAGTGGTCCCAAACTGAGTTACACTTGCCCCTAAAAGGAAAGCTGAAAAATCGAAAATTTTAAAAAAGTCGCCCGATTTGGCCCATATTTGGTGAAAAGTGGTCCCAAACTGAGTTACACTTGCCCCTAAAAGGAAAGCTGAAAATCGAAAATTTTAAAAAGTCGCCCGATTTGGCCCATATTTGGTGAAAAGTGGTCCCAAACTGAGTTACACTTGCCCCTAAAGGAAAGCTGAAAATCGAAAATTTTAAAAAGTCGTCCGATTTGGCCCATATTTGGTGAAAAGTGGTCCCAAACTGAGTTACACTTGCCCCTAAAAGGAAAGCTGAAAAATCGAAAATTTTAAAAA